>APFE030685441.1:128207-158671 GCA_000404065.3 Pinus taeda
ATTTCGGAGTATCTCATCAAGTGGAAGAACTTATCCACTGAAGATTCCACATGGGAGGATGAGAATTTTATACAAAAGCATCCATAACTACTCAAGCATTGAAGACAACACTTTTTCTGAAGGAGAGGGGCATGTTAGGTCCCTATAACACTAGTGATTACCCCATTACTATTGTAGTTGTATCCCTTATTAATTTTGTTGTGCCCCTATTGTCCCCATATTTTTATTACTATGCCCCATAGAATCCCTCTATTGTTATTTTTGTGGCTTTATATTATTATTTTTAGGTCAGATGGGTTATATTGTGACTCCTTAGACTCCTATATATAGAAAGGATGTTTTGTCATTTTAATCATCCAAGAATTGTTCATTTGTGTAATGTAAAGGAGGTTTCTGCCTCAAAGAGGTTGAATTCTAAGGCATTGATCTCTCTTTTCTATATTTTTGTGAGCTGGTTTCATAACAAGCAATACATCAACCAACTTATAGATCCATGATTGGCAATCTGCTTTATCTAATAGGTACCCAACCTAACATCATGCATGTAATAGGAATAGTTGGAATATTCCAAGCAAATCCAAATGAATCACACCTTTAGGAAGTCAAAAGAATTTTCAAAGATCTTCAAGGAACTCGGGAATTTGATTTATGGTATCCTAGAGATGCAGATCTTACTCTTCATGCATATACAGATGCAGATTGGGAAGGAAGTGTTGATGATAGAAAAAGCACTAGTGGTGGTGCATTCTATATGTGTTCCAGGTTAGTGTCTTGGTTTAGCAAGAAACAAAGTTCAATTGCTTTATCTACAGCAGAAGCAAAATATCTGGCTGTTGCATCTTCGTGTACACAACTACTTTGGATGATGCAAACTTTGCAAGACATTCAGATCACATGTACTCCACCTATCTCCATTCTATGTGATAATACAAATGCCATCAGTATTTCAAAGAATCCAGTCATGCACTCCAAGACCAAGCACATACCCATCAAGTACCATTTTCTACGTGAACAAGTGCTTAAACAAAAGGTCAAATTGGATTATGTTCCCTCCAAATAACAGGTTGTTGATATATTCACTAAACCATTGCCCAAAGAAACATTTGAATATCTCAAACAAAAGTTGGGAGTAGTTGCTACATCATCCTGCTGTTAAATCCAAATTTTTCAAAGAAAGGTTATTATACGCATGTTTCATGAAGTATAGTCACATACACATGCAGGTTTCTATAGGTCAAGGAGTGTATATGTTTTTCAGACAACAAAAACAGTGGTGTAGGCTCTGATATGGGTGTTGTGTCTGATATTGATGATTACTATCTATCGATATGCTTTGTTCATTAATTTTTATCTAACTGACAAAGATGTCTTGATAATTGACTTGTTAACAATGCACAGGTAGCACGGGTTCAGGGGGAGCATTAGCCTTCATGTACATTTAGCATTGTTGGCATTATGGTTGCTAAGTCCAGCTATGGATTCAGATATTTATAACATTTGTAGCTTAATTCATGTAAAAAGTCTAGGGTGTGATATGTCTTCTCATACATTTGAATGAGTCCTCTTGGACAAATAATTGGTATCCCCACTTTGCATGGGATGGTTGATGTAATATTTATTATTTATGTCATGTATAAACTGGTATATCCCCACTTGGTTGGGAGATGGATGTATGTATAATTCATTGGTGATAGGAAGGTCATACTCACTTAGTTGAGTTATAAAGTCATGTTATTTTGGAGAATATTTTTGCAGACTTTGCATGTGCTCAGGGGGAGCATGGACGATTTCAGTGCATCTCATCAAGTACAAAGGAGAGCTCAATTAGAGAATTCAGCATGTACTCAGGGGGAGAATGGACAACATAATGTATGTCAATGGGAAAGAATATCTTGGTCCACCCTTTGCCCTTGATGTCAACAGGGGAGAGTGTCTTGGTGTTGTTGGTGCCATCAAGTCCAAAGGGGGAGATTGTTGGCATTATGATACAGGCGTTGTCCTTGGTGGAAAATCACTCAAATGACAATTCACTGTGCAGTAGGTCAACAACAAAGGATTACAGATCAGTCTCCAAAGAATGAAGAAAGAGAGGTATATGCAGGTTCACCTTATCCAAGAAGCGTATACACACAAGATAATAGAACAAAAGGAGTGTATAACGTATACACGCACTTTCACAAGAGGAAAAGCGCGTACATGTTGGAAAACAAAGTTTTTGGTCCAAGGTATTTTGATCCAAGGTATTTGGTCTGAGATATTTGGTCCAAGGTATCGACCCTAGGTATTTGTTCCAAGGTATTGGTCCTAAGTGACTTTGGTCCAAGGTATTGAGAAAGGCCTAAGAGTATATAAGGAGGAGAAGATCATTAGGCAATGTGAGCAAGCAATAAGATTCTAAGGAATACTTCTATCTGAAGTATATTTCATGTTGCAGGGTTGTGTTTAGGACTGGATCTAAAATATTTATGTGCACCTTGAGTTCAATGTTGGATCAGGATCATGAGACATGAAATAACTTATTCTTGGATGATCTGATATTGGTTGAGACTAGATTTGATGTTTTGTGTCTATTTTACTCGTTATCTATCAAGATCCAGGTTTGTCTGAAGTCTGGGATTGCCACAAAATTCTAAGTCAATATTTGCATATCTGTACGCAGGCTCATCTCGGCCAAAGAGTGTATACATGTAGGTTCGGTTCTTTCAAGTAGCGTATACGAAAGAAAAGCTTCTTTTTCGGAACTTACTGAACTATCTGATCAAATTTGGTTTTTTTATTGTTGTCTGTCAATGAAGTCTTCTTAGATTTGAATGTAAAACCGAATACATAAGGAGGATGGCATTTGATTGATTGATTGTATAAGTGAGAAGAAGTGTTCTTTGTCCCTGCCTGTGTAAAGCTCTAAAAGTTGACAGTAAATATTCAGTATATTGATAGTTGGTACAAACTTGATTCAAAAGTTTATGTTTAGAATATTTTTGAAGGTATACGTAGGTTCAATTAACAGAAGTAGCGTATACAGGAAGTTTGGGTGCAGCCAAGTAGCATATACATTCTAATGCATGATTTTTGACGTTACAGCTGGTTCAAAATGATGATGCAAGGTTCTAGGTTCAGTACAATTTTTTGGTGCCAATGATCTAATTGTTCAGATTAACTGAATATTGGTTGATGCATTTTAAGTTTAAAAGCTTTGATGGGTCTAGTGTGAAAATTTGATGAAACATGGCCTCCAGCCTCCAGATTGTGGTGTTGTGATCCAGGAGTATCCAATTTGAAAATTCATGAAACGTGGTCCCTGGGGAAAGAGTGGAGTTTTCTGTAAGCTGACACCTACGTAATAGTAAATATATTGGCTAGTACAAGAGCTAGGGGGTTGTATCTCCTTTCTAGTAGAAGTTGAAGAATGAGAGAAGGTTGTAACCTTCTATAGGTAGAAGCCTGCGTACTGGTATGAGTCTGCACTAGTACAAGATTGTAAACATATTTTCTTATTATTAAAAGAAGACAGAGATGACATCAGCAGGTGGTTTTTACCCACATTGGGTTTCCACCTTAAATCTTGGTGGTCATGTGTGTTGCTTATGTGTGATGCTTTATTCTGCTTTTACTGCATTATCTAATAAATCTCTGATATACTAGTTTAAGCTCAACACATGATAATTGTCTAAATCAACAAGTTCTTTACATATACATTGGTTTCTTTAAGCACAGTCGCATGTACATGCTAGTTCACTTCACTGAAGTAGCGTATATAAATTTTTTTGGGAAATAAAATTATTGATCTAATAATACTGATTCACCCCCTCTTAGTATTATTTCCAACGTGCCTTTATACAAACCTTGAATTAATGCTTCATATTCAACAGTGTTGTTTGTGCAATCAAATTCAAATATGCATACGAACATAGTCTTTTCCCCTTCTGGGATAACTAATATGAATCCTACTCCTACTCCATCATTGGATTTAGATCCATCAAAAAATAATTTCCAAAATAAAGAGCTAACTACAGGTTTATCTACAAAATTCACACACTTAGAACTATATGTTCAGGAAAAAATTTCAACTTGAGATACAATAAAATTTTCCAAGAAAGGTGAAGTATAAGCATTAAAATTTCTTAAAAATGATTCTACTGAGTAGTTTCCAATGATACAAACGTGCCTTTATACAAACCTTGAATTAATGCTTCATATTCAATAGTGTTGTTTGTGCAATCAAATTCAAATATGCATGCTAACATAGTCTTTTCCCCTTCTGGTCTAACTAATATGAATCCTACTCCTGCTCCATCATTGGATTTAGATCCATCAAAAAATAATTTCCAAAATAAAGAGCTAACTACAGGTTTATCTACAAAATTCACACACTTATAAGTATATGTTCAGGAAAAAATTTCAACTTGAGATACAACAAAGTTTTCCAAGAAAGTTGAAGTATAAGCATTAAAATTTTCTAAAAATGATTCTATTGTTGGAAATAATACTGAGAGGGGGGGGGGGGGGGGTGAATAAGTATTATCAAATCAGATACTTTTTCATTTTCATACTCAGATTCATATACGCTACTTCAGTTAAGGATATCCGCGTATATACGCCACTGTGTTAAAAGCAACTAGCGTACATCCAGTAACCTTTATGATTTAGTTAGTTCATCTTCAGTGAATGCATCAGAACATTATTAACCATATGAACAGTAAACAAAAAAAATCATCACACATAAAGAGCACACATGAACACCATGATATAAGGTGGAAACCCAATGTGGGTGAAAACCACCTGCTGCAATTTGTTTCTATCTTCCTTTAATAAGAAACTTCATTTACAATGTACTGGTGCAGTCCTTTACCAGTACGCAGGCTTCTACCTGCAGAAGGCTACGACCTTCTTAGCTCTTGTACTAGCCATTCCATTTACTAGTACGTAGGTGCTGGCCTACTCAAGGCTCCAACCTTCACTTGTTTTCCAGCTGCTCCTGGAAGGGAGCTACAACCCCCTGGCTCTTGTACTGGCCAATATGTTTACCAGTACGTAGGTGCCAGCCTACAATCATCCAGGGACCACGTTTCATCAATTTTTCGACTGGATCCATAAAACAATCACCATTGCAATACAACCTGCATCATCAATCTCTGAATCACCCAATACTGAAACCCTGTCAACAACACAGTCACCAGAACACAGAACAGACTACATAACTCTGCAACAACAACCAGATCCAATAGCAACTTCAAATATCATACTACATACTGTATACACTACTTGGACGAACCCAACCTGCATGTATACACGCTTTTACCAAAGACAACCCGCGTACAGATGTTGTAGATCTAAACCAGAAATATAGCTCTGATACCACTTGTTGTAGATCTAAACCAGAAATATAGCTCTGATACCACTTGTTGTAGATCTGACCCAGAAATATATTATGATAACAGAAATAACCCAATAAATAGAAAGATCTTAATATATATAGAAATGATTCACTTTATTGATCAAAACCCTTAAGGTAGGGCAACACCATACATTCACTCCTTAAGGAAGGAGAATACTCCACAAGCCATATGCCTGTTCATACAAGAATAATTCTCTTCATATCCCTCCATGTGGAGTCTCTAACCTCTATATAGGCCTCATACATACAATACCATGCATCATTACCATGGTGTCCTCATACCATCAACTAATACCATGGGCCCCTTACAATGTAAGGGGCCCATGGTATCAGAGCTATAACAAAGATGGCAACCTGTAGATATAACAAGAATACCAATAGGGGGGTACCGAGGGGGGTACCCAAGAATACCAACTGTTGTAGATCTAACCCAGAAATATATGAAAATATAAATAAACCCAAGAATAACAAGATAGAAATAAGATAGAAATGAGTCTTTATTATCAAACCCTTAAGGTAGGGCCCCTTAATGCAGGAAGGGAGACCGTTGGCCTCCACAAGCCATAGTATGAATAGGCACCTCAGCAGGGTGAATTAAAGAAAAAGACACCGTGGGTTACAACTTCAACATATCATCACCCACATCACCCCACAAGAAAACAACCATTAAGATGGCAACCAATTAGCCACATGGACAACAACCCCCGCAGGACAGATAGAGAGGAGCGAAGATCCACCTACTACACATCAACAAAGAAGAGCTGCCACGATCAACTTCCATATCAAGCGAGCGAGGCACCAACGCGATCGAGGGTTCACCTTTCTCTTGGATGGCTAGCTCATCCATGATGAGGATTTATCTCTTTTGAGTATATCTTATTATTTGTGTTCTTCCCATGTTTCGGGGACGAAACATGCTAAGGTTGCAGCTGGAGGACCCAGGAAAAACTGTGCATAGAAAGAGGAGGCTTGGAGGGTAGAGGAAACGGTTTGTGAGAAGCCTTTGACTGTCTATGAGCAGCAGAGGGATTGTACTAAGAACTAGATAACTTTTGAGCTAAGTCTTTGTGTAATCTGAACATATTTCCACTTGTATGATAATACAAAAAAGGGATTTTACGTTGATGCTTTCCCATGGTTATATCTTCTGCGTTATGTGTGATTGATTTCTCCATATCAGTTATATGTGTTCATATTTATGTTGCTCATGTTCCATTAAGCTTCCGCTAATTTTTTTGTAGAAGTAGATCAAGTGTTTTGCTTTAGTACATTTCATTACCAGGTGATCTATAGTGGGAATTTCTACATGGTATCAGAGCTAGCTTATCTATAGAAAAAGTTCTACATGGTATCAAAGCTAGCTGATTTGTAGAAAAATTCTACAAAATTCTACACCAATACATATGTTGGCGGAAGAACATTGTTAGGATTGAGGCCAGTAAATAGGAGTAGAGTAGGTATTTTTTGAACCCTTGATAAAGACTATTATTGTTAGGATTGCATCAAATTCAAGCGAGGCCAATACATATGTTGGAGGAAGAAGGTTGTTAGGATTGAGTCTAGTACATAGGAGTAGTTTAACTAGTCGATGTTTCACTTTTTGGTTTTTATGTCTTCCCTTTGCGGTGACCATCTTCTGGCATCTTTTTGTCTCAAGTACTCTGATGGGCCCACTCTATCTCTATTACTCCCTCCTCTGTTTGGATCCTGTTCTTTGTTTCATGCACCGCCACTGTCTTGTTCTAGCTAACACATTTAATGTCACCTCCACGTCCATAATTTAACACTTGGTAGTGGCGCACAAACTTTTTGAAACAAAATGATATGTGGATGGGAATGACTATTGTTGAATGCTTCATTGAGTGAGGGCACTATGATTTAGTTTCAAGTGGGGAGTCTAGGGATAAAATCACAACATAGTATCATCCGGGTTAAAACCACTAACAACATATGAGTTGAAACTACAAACAACATTTCAGCAATGAATTATGATAAGTGTTCCTAGCTTTGAATGAATTGTGGTATTATTTTCATTTACATATATGAATATTTGTGTCTATTTTGAATCTCTAGTTTTTACATAAATAAGTAAACAATGGTTTACCGTGAGCTGCAATGTCTCAAATAAATTTCCAATTTATATTTTCTAAAATGTGAAAATGCTCCTATGAAATTTACTAATCTTGTAAAAATTGAAAAAATATCCATGAAATTTACTAAGTTAAAAAAAAAAAAAAAAAAAAAAAAAAAATATATATATATATATAGATATAATATATATATATATATATATATATCCATCCATGAAATTTACTAAACTTTACTATTTCCTACATAAATTTATGGTTTAGAGTGTCCTCTGGACTTCGTTTTTGCTTGAAGCTCCCTAATCTATAAAACATTTTCATATATTTGCTTTAACTTTTTTTTTCTTTTTACTTAATGTAAACCTAGAATTTATATTTTTTAAAGTCAAATTTTTTTAATGGAATTGTCATTCTGAGTTCTAAAACATGTAACTGTATATTCTATCATACCCATTTTGTCCCTAAACTTAGTCAAATTACACATTGTTGTTTGGTGATAATCAACAATTGCATTATGCCCTCATGCTTTGTTCTAATATTAAGGTTGAAAGGTTGATTTATTTGAACTTGGGATTTTGTATTCGAATGCATACTTCTCATAAAAATTCAATATTTTTTTCCTTAGTGGCATTTTCATATGATTCATATCCACTACATTTATTTTTTTCTATATTTTGTTGGTGCTCGACTTGTTCATCTCTTGGAATTGCTTTATACTACTTATTGGCACATGTCTACTCTGTTGTTTATTGAAATTTACTAAGTTTTTGTTAAACATACACATGGCAGAAAGAGTATGAAAGACAAAACATGAAAGTACATTTATTATTAACAATGATATACATTTATTGTACATTTTTTGACCATTGGATTCCACATCCCAAGGTCTATTGGACTTCCTTAGTCTATATGGCTTCCACACTAACCCTTAGAGGATTAGGTGTCCAACATACCCCCCTTAATCCGAAGGGTTATGTATGAGTCCAAGAAGAGAGCTATAATACAAAACGTGCAAAAAATGCATGGCAACACTAGGCTGAATGTGCTCTCTAAAATGTTGGTATAAAGGGCAATGGTTTAAGGATGACCACCAACACTAGAACGCTTAGTTCTTGGAACTCTTCCAAGTCTGGCATGAAGCTCAAGTCTTCTACTAGATGAAGTTCTCCTAATGTTTTGAAGAGGGAGAATCTCAACCATGAAAGGGAGGTCTCACCCCGCATAAAAGGGAAAATCTCAACCTCAAAAGGGAGGTCTCAACTTGTGATGGTTTAAGGATTACCACCAACTTTGGAATGCTTAAGGCAATTCCTGGAACTCTTACAAAACTGGCAAGAAGATGAAGTCTTCTGCTAGAGGAAGTGTCCCCAATTCTATTCTTGGAACTCTTCCGAAACTGGTAAGAAGCCAAAGTCTTCTGCTAAAGGAAGTGTCCCAAATTACCAACTGAAGGCATGCTTAGGGGCATCTTTGTCTCTGGCTACAACTCTGAAATTGGTATGGCAGGTTGTGGCTCAGGCTCGCTTGATGTGGCTTTGAAGCTTGTAGATGACCATCATTTCCCCCCCTGTCAGATATAAGGTGAGATGACGAAGAAAACTTAACTGCAAGACTGTTCAATACTCTAGAAAAAGTTATGACATGTGACTTGAATATCTTCTTAGCTATTGATGGCCATTTCCAAGAAGCAATCCATCCAAGATGAATCTTTGTTCTTGCAGGAGGTTTGTTTTTGAAGCATCTGTTTGAAGAATGACTGGTTTTATGACAATGCTTACATGGATGAAGATCAAAACAATGATCTTTCAGATGGCCAACTCGGTCATAGTGTCGACATTTCACAATCTGTTGTGGCTACTGTGGAAGAGAGCCAGAATCTGAAACAGCTGAAGGTGAACTGTCATGAGGAGCAGGTGAAGATGAACCGTCCTGAAGAAATCCAAAACTTTGAAATTGGATTGGTTTGGAGTAGTCTGGAATATGAAAGAACATGTCCTTGTCATATCCAAGACCAGTTATGTGCTTGTTGTGGACAAGCTCTTCCCAAGGTCTGATGATGGGCTTGTGAAGTGCAAGCTGAACTTCTGTATCTGCATGTAACTCTACTGCTTTATTGGGCACTGGATCTTAATGAACTTCAACAATATTTACTTGTTGTTTATGGGAGTCTGTTTCAATCTTTTGAACAAAAACAGATTCAGAATGATGACTCCACTACTATAATTCTCCCTGCTATAGTTGAGATTCAAGCTGCAAAAATTCAATCTGTTCTTGTGCATATTGTAGACATGTCTGAATTTCTGATAGAGAGCCTTTGCTGATTTGTAATGTGTCATAAACAGTAGATTGCAGAAGAGTTTTCATGAACTCTAATACTTTAGTAATTGTAGCCATTTTTCTCAATAGGAAATAAAGGCCTAGAAATGCACCACTAGAAGCTTGTTTTAGCATGAGTTGAGGTGAAAATGTACCCTAAATAATCACAATGCTTGCAACAAAATTCTAATATATCTCCATAAACATGTTAAACACTAGAGACACATCATTCCAAGGTGCATGTAGAACCAACATCGGCTTCAAAGGCTCAATGTAGCACTCAACCATCAACACAATTCAACAACAATACTATACCAATCCAAAAGACATGATTTCAACATATAGCTTTCAATGCTATATGTGAAGATCACCTTCAATGAACATGTAAAGAGTGGAGACACACGAACCTTATAACCGGCACATGAACTACTGTATATTCATGCTATCCAATCATATAATACAACATATAGGAGGCATATATTCTCTTCACACGAACTCTTTTGTCACAAGTCAGCTTCAATGTACATTCAATGTTTAATGTACATACAACACATACATTCCCAAAGATTAAGAACACAAACCAATATATCTCTACCAAAATGCAAGGATGAATATGGACTAGAACTTTTCCATTATAAAATCCTTCCCTGTGCCATTTATTATCAGTATTCTTCTGTGTGAGTTGCAACACAAGTGCTTACAATGATGAATGTCGTGGAGGCCATCAAAGTGAAATATGCCCCCATGCAGCACAATCGGTCTATGTTAATCAAAAGAAAATCATAGCTGAGCAATATAAATTAAAGAGGAAGTGAAATACAGTTTGGAAAGCCAGAGAAGCTATCACAAAGGCCGAGTTCAGTACATTAACTAGTAGAGTTCAGTATCAACTTAAAAACCCTAGCTAGTAGCAGAAAGCTTAAAAGTCATAATAGAAACGGTTATGGGGTCGTCCTCTGCAGTGTAAAACCCCAAACACTCTTATCAAACCTCAATGGTCCAAAAAGCACCTAGATGTCAGAACCCTCGGTTGGAATGGCTGACGAAGTGCGCTAATCTTGTCGCTACCCATGCTCAGCCCAAGAGTGACCTGGTAGGAGAGGCATTCAAGGCATTCAAGGTAGTGTTCGAAGGCAGCGTTCAAGGCGTTTGAAGGCAGCATTCAAGGCAACATTCAAAGCAGCGCAGTGTGGGAGCATTCAAGGTAGCATTCAAGGCATTCGAACGCAACGTTCAAAAGACTTCCAGAACAAATTATACAGTGCTCAAGCACTAAAACGGAGTTCAAAAACCTTTATAACGGACCCAGAATTTAACACATTATCGATATATAACAATATGTAAATTGCATTATCGCACAAGTAGTCTCTTCTTCCTTGAAATTTGAATATACAAATAGAAAATAGGAATAGTAGAACCTCATAATTACTCCAACGAGAAGAACTGAATACAATGGGTTATTTGGTGGAGGACTTCAGCTCACAATGACCAAGAATAAACCTAGAAATTATTTCTTGAAATATCAGTGACCAAGGCAAGCTACGAAACTCTCCTCCAAAAGCTTCAATGCCTACTTTCTTCTAATAGTTGTCATATTAGCTATTGTTAAATCCAATGCAGCTTAGGAAATAAGCAATGGCCATTGATACACACGCAGTAGGGATAATATCTAGATCTAGTTCGAATAAGCCTAAGAAGCATGTCCCTTACTGTGTTTACCCAACTCTATGTACAAAATGTAGTCTTCTTACAGTCCAAAAATCGTGGTCTCTTTGGATGTGGATTTGACCAAGATGAGAGTTAAAAACTTGCCCCTTATTTGAGCAGACAACCTATCCTCACTTATCAATTTTTGGACCAGAGTGTGTGGCGTAAACTCGTCCCAAAAAACTTCAACGTACAATGGTGCCTTGGATCCTCAAATGACCCAAAAAATCGTATTCTTTAGCAGTATGAATTTTGGTTACTAAAACGACTCGTTCAGATGAACTTGAAGCTGTGGTTCTCCATGGTTCTATCAACCTCAGTATTTCTCAAGAAATTTGTTAGATTGAATGCAAATCGCGGCAGAATGACAATGACACTAGGTTCTAGGTTTGTTTGGGTATGGCAACCGGTGTGGAGAGCTGAGTGTTTTGTATGCAGGTGGAGCAATGACAAGAGCAGTGTAGCAGAAGGAACATGCCAGTGGAATAATAGTGAGTCACAGGGGAATAATGATGCATTCAGGACAGTGGAAGCATCATAGATGCCAATATTTTCTATTTGGGTTAGTTTGCAGAGAGAATGAAGCTAAAATATGGCTGATAGGATTTCAGAATAGAGAATTTAAGTCACAAAGGGCCAGGACTGCTCACAATAGAGGAATGGAAGAGCTGATAGAGGTAACAACCTCTATTCTAAGAAATGCTCAGAAAGGTGTAATCAAGGGTAGAGCATTGGTTTACAAAGTCCATAGAAACAGGTGGCTAACACATGAGTAGGGCAGGAGATCGCCCACTCTGATACCCTGTTAAACACACACATGGCAGAAAGAGTATGAAAGATAAAACATGAAAGTACATTTATTATTAACAAATGATATACATTTATAGTACATGGCGTGACCATTAAGTTCCACATCCCAAGGTCTCTTGGACTTCCTTAGTCTATTCGACTTCCACACTAACACTTAGAGGATTAGGTGTCCAACAGTTTAAAGAAAGAAACAAAAAGTTATCCATGAAATTTATTGAACTTTATTATTTATTACACATTGTTGTGTGGTTATAATCAACAATTACATTATTCCCTAATGCTCTGTTCTAATATTAAGGTCGAAATGTTGATTTATTTAAATTAGGGATTTTGTAGCCTGAAATCATGCTTTTTTTAAACATTCTATCTTTTTTTCTTTAGTGGAATTTTCATATGATTGATATCCACTATAGGTTTTTTTTATATATATGTTATGGGTGCTTGACTTGCATATTTGTTGGAATTGTTTGTTACTGCTCATTGGCATATGACTTGTAGGGCAATGTATATGGACTTTAAGCATTCCCTTGTAGCTATTCTTGTTGCAGACACATAGCTTTACTCCTCTTCATGTTGCTCATTGGCACATGACTTGTAGGGTGGTGCATATGAACTTTAAGAATTCCCTTGTAGCTATTCTTATTGCAAACAGATAGATTTACTCCTCTTCATGTTGTCTATTAAAATCACAGATACATTTTGCAACATGTAAAGACACAAATTTCAATAAAAAACAATACTCCCTTTCAGTAACAAGCTACACACTAGTTGCCACAACTACAGGGGAGTTGATGCAATTGTAATGGGGAAATATGAGAGTTGCCTCCACTATAATAAGAAGTTGTCGCCATTACAATAGGGTAGTTGACTAGGTTCAACAATGATCAACGACATCTGAGTTGCAACAACTTCATCAAATAAAACACAATGTGAAGCTACTATGTGTCTGCATCCATATTTATGCAAAACTTCAAGTTGGTTACATGGAAAAATTAATTTTGAATTTTTTACTTTCTAAAATTGTGATTTGTTAAAAAAGGATATAATAATTTAATTTTTTTATTTTTTTATTATTTTTTTTTATTATTATTTATTTTTTTATTTTTTTTTATTTTTTTTATAATAATTTTCTTCCTTTATCTATTATATATGATAAGTAGAGTAGGAATTTGTCACCATTTAACATGGAGTTGTCACCATTAGAACACGGGAGTTTCCTAATTTCAACAACGATCACCTACATTTGAGTTGTTGTTTATGGAATATTGTATTTTTATTCAAATATGTGTTTTCACATGCTCTAATTTTATTGCTTGATTGAATTAATCTAATGATAAAATTACGTTTTTTATTTTGAAAATATATTTGTTTAAAATTAGATATATTTTGTAAGTTGTAGGTACTAACTACATTAACAATTATTGATTTACACATTGGCACCTCACATTGGTAGTCATGATTTTATTTTTTACTTATTGATTTAAGCAATGACACCTTATGTTGCCATTGATAGATTTATGTGTATGTGAGTGAGAGAGGATGGAAGTACTAGAGAGAATTATTAGAGAAACATTAAAAAGAATTAAATAAATTTCTATATTTCCACAACCACTACCAATTGAGCTACCCCATAAAAATTAATTTAAATTTAGAAATTAATTTTTCCATGTCACCAACTTGAAGTTTTGTATAAATATGGATGCACAAAAAGCGTAGCTTCACATAGTGTTTTATTAGCTAAAGTTGTCAATTGATGCAATTGAGCTATAAGTGATAGTTTTTGAAACTAGGAAACTCCCTTATTCTAATGACAATAACTTCTTGTTACAATGATAGCAACTCCCTGTTTCCTATTACAATTGCGACAACTCCCTCGTAATGGTGGAAACTCAACTGTAGCTTGTTGCTGAAATAGAGTAACATATTTTTATTGAAATGTGTGTTTTCACATTCTCCAAATTTTATTTCTAGATTGAATTAATCTAATGGTTAAATACGTTTTTCATTTTTAAAAGTTGTTGTTTAAAATTAGATAGAATTTGTGAGTTGTAGGTACTAACTGCATTGGTAGTTATTGATTTATACATTGACACCTCACATTAACATTAATAAATCACTCACACACACATAAATTTATTAGTGTCGAGGTGAGGTGCCAATTTGTAAATCAATAACTACCAATGCACTTCGTACTTGCAATTTACAAATTCTATCTAATTTTAAACAAATAATTTTAAAAAATGAAAAACATATTTTTATCATAGATTAATTCAATTTGGAAATACAATTTGGAGCATGTAAAAACACAAATTTCAATAAAAATACAATAGTCTATTTCAACAAAAAGCTAAATACAAGTTTCCACCACTACAAGGGAGTTGTCACAACTGTAATAGGGAAACATGTGAGTTGCCACCACTGTAACAAGGAGTTGTCACCATTAGAATAGGGGATTTTCCTAGTTTCAACAACCATCACCTACAATTGAGTTGTGACAATTGACAACTTTAGCTAACTACTCTCTTTGTACATCCATATTTATACAAAACTTCTAGTTGATTACATGGAAAAATTATTTTTTAAATTTTAATTTAATATAATGTTTTTTTTGAATTGTAATTTGTTAAAAAATGATATAAAAAATTATTTAATTATTTTTAATGATTTATCTAATAAGTCCCTTTATTGGACACACGCACACACACACATATATATATATATGGGTAGTTTTCAATTGCAACAACTCACCTGTAGGCGATCATTGTTGAAATTAGGAATCTTCATTATTCTAATGGCGACAACTCCATGTTCAGTAATGACAATTCCCTTGTTTCCCTGCTACTGTTGTGGAAACTCCCTTGTAATGGTGGAAACTCACCTTTCTAAAATAGGGTGTTGTATTTTTATTTAAATATGTGTTTTTACATGTTCCAGATCTATTGCCTAATTGAATTAATCTAACGATATAATTATGTTTTTAATTTTTAAAATTAGATAGAATTTGTAAGTTGTAGGTACTAACTACATTGGAAGTTATTGATTTACACATTGGCGTCTCAGATTGGTAGTCATGATTTTTTTTTTTTTTTTTACTTATTGATTTAAGCAATGACACCTTATGTTGACACTAATAGATTTACGTGTATGTGAGTGAGAGACGATGGAGGTAGTGAGAAATATTAGATAAAACATGAAAATCACCCCAATCCTACTATACTTCTCATATATAATAGACAAATGAAGAGAAATTATTAGAGAAAACATAAAAAAAAGTAATTAAATAATTCATATAATATTTTTTTAACAAATCACAATTTTAAAAAATTGAAATTAATTTTAAAAAATAAATAATAAAAAGTAAAATTCAAAATTCAAAATTAATTTTTCTACGTAACCAACTTGAAGTTTTGCATAAATATGGATGTAGACACATAGTAGCTTTACATTGTTCTTTATTCGTTGAAGTTGTGAATTTTTGCAACTCAATTGTAGTTGATCATTGTTGAACCTAGACAACTCCCCTATTGTAATGTCGATAACTCCTAGTTATAGTGGCGACAACTCCCATATGTCCCTATTACAATTGCATCAAATCCCCTATAGTTTTGGCAACTCATCTATAGCTTGTTACTAAAAGGGAGTATTATTTTTTATTCAAATATGTGTCTTTACATGCTGCAACATTATTTGTGATTTTAACTTGAGACAACATGAGGAGGAGTAAAGCTAGCAAATTTGTCTTTGCAACAAGAATAGCTACAAGGGAATGCTTAAAGGCCATATGCATATCCCTACAAGTTATGTGCCAATAAGCAGTAAAAAAAAATTCCAACAGATATACAAGTCAAGTACCGACAAAATATGGGAAACAAAATGTAGTGGAAAATCCCTAGTTTAAATAATTCAACATTTCAATCTTAATATTAGAACAAAGTATCATGACATAACACAATTTTTGGTTATCACTAGGAAACAATGTGTAAGAAATTGTTGATTATCACCACACAATAATGTGTAAGAAATAATAAAGTTCAGTAAATTTCATGGATTTTTTTTTTTTTTATATTTTAAAACTTAGTAAATTTTAGTAAACAATAGAGTAGTCATGTACCAATAAGTAGTGACAATAAACAAGTCAAGCACCAAAAAAATATAGGAAAAAAATTGTAGTGGATATCAATCATATGAAAACACCACTAAGGAAAATAAGATTGAATGTTTAAGAGAAGTATGCATTCAGACTACAAAATCCCCAGTTTATATAAATCAACATTTAAACCTTAATATTAGAACATAACATGATGGCATAATACAATTGTTGACTATTCCCATAGAACAATGTGTAAGTTGGCTAAGTTTAGGGACAAAATGGATAAATCTACCCTCATATCTTTGATTTCTCTTGTGGAACCCTAGAAAGGTTCATTGTGAAAACCCTAACTTAAGGGTATGTCAATGATTATGTGTGAAACCCTAATCTATTTAGGGTTATTGTTGAAAGAAAAATGTCTGATGTTTTGATGAAGTCATGTTTGGGGTTTTGGTATGGTTATGGAAACTCTAACTTATTAGGGTTGAATGGTAATGTATGAATACTGAACCTTTCAGGCACTGATAATTTAGGTTTTGCTATGTTTTGTATTTAAATCCTAGATCATTAAGGTTTGGGCGGGTGTATAGGAAAGACCCTTGTAATGTTTTAAAAATGAAATCCTTGGCATATGTGTGTTTTTTTTATAAAATCCTAATCTCATCAAGTTTGTTATATGTCTAACTCTTATTGAAATTTGTGTAGTTGGGTTTGACTAACACTTGTTATGATGTGCTTGTATATGATGATGGAATCCTATATATATGAGTTGACCTAATTGTTGATGGTCATGAGTCCTATGGTTTGGAACTAATCCCTAGTTGAAGTTTGATTCTCTAGGATGATAGTATTGTTGAATTCTAGGGTTTTGTAAACCACCCTTAGTAGAAGTCCAAATCTATGATATATGATGGCTATGTGATAATTTGAGATTTGTGTAAATCTAGGGTTTGCAACAAACCCCAGTGGAAGCTAGCCAGGTTGTTACTTTGAATTGAGTTGTAATTGGTTTTGATTATTAAAAGCTCATGTATGAAATCTATGATATCACAATAAATCTTAGTGATAAGTCTAACATATGAATTCTGAAGTTGTTAGATACATTGTAGATCTATATTTGTCTGAATTGTTTCTACGGTTTTCAATATGATGTAGTAGGGTATGTCATACCTTTGAAAGAAACATTGAAACCCTAGATGTAATGAAAGTTATTATGAAATTCTCAAAGCATTGATGAAATAGTCTAGGGTTTATGACAAAAACCCTAGCAAGAAGTTGAAGTGTATGTGTCTCTTTTTTTAATTAAGTTTGGGCATATGATATATAAATTTTAATGCTTCATTGGTTTTTATATGGTTAACTTCATGCTTCTATAGATTTGGTTGTACTTGCTATCTAAGTTGTGCAAGTACACAATATTCAAGATGGGGAAGATGTTAGTAAAGTAAATTTGATGTGATAAGCATGATGTGTATAATGATGGTCATGATAATTCTAATGAGAAGGATGGAAGCCATGAAAGATTCTCTGATGTCGTAGAAAATGAGTTTACCCCCTAAGTTAAGAGGGAGATTGGGTATATTATTTGTATAGGAATGATTAGATCCTCCCTGGTTAAGAGGGAGTGTGGATATGGTTCTCTACTTCATGTGTATGCACTAGACCAGGACTTACAAGAATACGTTTTAGTGAAGGCCATGAGTGAGAGAAGATAATTGGAGAATGTATTTTGAAGGGTTGCTAAGATAAGAAAAGTTGGACCGATTTTTGGAATATGTTGCTACATGAGAAGTAGGAAAGGAAGATGTATGGTTGAGGAATATTTTGTCAATATTCATTAGGAAAGCTCTAAGTCCTACTACGAAAAGTTGAGAAGCAACATCAAGTTTCATGGAAGACCCCAAATATTTTTATCTATTTATGTACATTTGAAAGTTTATTATTGGTTAGGATTGTGTTTGTATAGGTAAATCTATTGAAAGTTTGATAACATGTCTTAAATGCCTAGAGTTGTCGATCAATTTGATTGGGAGAGATTTGGTGTTGATTTTCTTGATCGGATTTGTTACCGGTTGGAATAATTGGGAAGTTGAGGCTTTGTGTGTGAGACATTGCCCAAGAGGACACCTGGCTAGCACTATGTGTTGATTTCTAGTTCTCGAAGTGGGAGGGTGGTGTTGGTCGTATAGCTCTGACTTGGATATGCATCTAACTCCTTAGTTTTATGTTTAGTAAGTGATCCTGATGGTACCTAGAGAGGATGAAATATTTAGTCCATCTTAGTCCCACTTGGATAGATTTCCCTGGTCATGAATCTAGTCTGTGTCATTGCGGTGCCTAAATTTTTGAGATACCTTGGATATATTTCCCTAGTTAGGAATCTAGTCCATGGCATTGTGGTGCCTAAACTCTTAATAGTACATATAGTTTGAGATATTTTGTAACTAGCTTTGGTCTTCATAAAATGTATTTGTCAAAATATTTTTTATTATTGTTATAATGACTTACTAAAGCATGGGTTTCATGATTGGGTCATTATTTTATTAGTCAAAGTCCCCATTGTGGACTCCTAGGATTAATAAAGAGTCATTAGAGTCATTTTATATTTTATGAGACCCTTCTTGGGCTTTAGAACGATGTAAAAATAATTATTTTTGAGTCAAAAAAGAATTATGTAACCTCCAAACCAAGTCAGCCTCAAGAAGATCAAGTCGGCCTCAGGGAAGGAAATTTGACCTCATTGAAAGGTTATATATACAAGGAAGTTCGACTTCATTTGAAGCAACTCACTCTCACATAGTTCGATATTTGAAGTTAGAAGCTGGGAAAACTGTGAAGGTGAAGAAGGAGGCTAAAAGGAGTGCGAGTTTGGTCATGAAGGAAGGGAAGGAAAAAATCAAAGCTTTGGTATCTCTCGCTCTCTCTCATATGGGATAATTTAGGAGATTGAAGTCTCCTTATCAAAGTCTAAGTTGTTGTTGATGTCAGAAGCTTCCAAGTCGAAGCTGTTGTTGATGCCAAAAGCTACCAAGTTGAAGTTGGTAGGGTCGAAGTGTTGTTTCTACTAGGTCGAAGGTTGGATGGAAGAAGGAGAGTTTGGCTTGGTGTGGAGGAGGTATTTTTCTAGGTTGAAGAGTCTCAAGGAAAACTATTGAAGGAAGATATTTTAACTAGGTTTTCCCCTAGATAGGGGTTTTTCCCTAGCATAGTGCCTACATCTTGTGTCTTGTATTTTTGTGATCTTCATGCACACATAATTTGGTAATTGCTTAATGAAATATAATATAACAAATAAGTAAAATAAGCCAATCTAATTCACAAGTAATTATCAAGAAAGAGAAATCGAACCCTATTCCTACTAACACTGATTTCTCAATAAGAGATAATGGTCTATGGTCAAAGTCGGGATCATGGTCATTTAGGATGTTAATATTTACCATAAATTTGGGGATATGGGTGTCACATATCACATAATTGACAAAACTACTACCAAAATCATGAATACAAGTCATTTGGACAAATGTGGGCCATTTTCTAATCCCATTACAAATAATTAGGTCTTGGGAACTACAAAGTTTTATAAGCTTGGTACCAAATAGGTTCTCAATGGTGTCTTCATAGTACCATTTGAATCTATTAGCTAAGCCACAATCTTCATCAAGCCATAAGGGGTTAGGGTTAGAGTTATTTCTTAGGAGAATAACTTGGTTGTTAGTGGTTCTAACATTGAAGTCCCCAAGAAAAAATATATCACCTTTGCTTCAAAGATTATGTATATCTTGTCCTAAAGTGTTGAAGGTGAAATTCTTATCCAGGTTTTTTTTCTTATATGAGGTTGATCTGAAAATCACCCTTGAGTGACCTCAATTAATTTATTATGAATCAAGGTATTACAGACTCATGTGTTGGTGTGTGTATTCGTTATTTTAGGTAACAGATCGATCAGATTGCAAAATAAACAGACCCTGGAAAATGGAAAACAGCAGAAAAACATAGTAAGCAAATAAAAGAACTCAACAATTAATAAGGAGTTCACCCTATCCTCTAGGGCTATGTCTCCGGTCTAGATTTCAGTGGTGGCCTTCTTTTATTGTGTGTTTAAAGCAAAGAATTACAATGAGAAGCTCAATTTGAGTCTCCTAAAACAGAATTGCTTGGCAGGGTGGTTCTTGGATTCCCCAAGCCTCTAGAGTGCATAGAATCTTTTCTATCCAAGTCTTGACCTCTCTGGTCTTCAATGGGAGGAGCCCAATATGGTGCTCAATTCCCAACAGATCCTCTCAGGGATTTCTTGATGCTGCCTTATGTTGTAGGTCAGCTTGGCCCTCTGTCTTTCTGCTTCTTGCTTTACTATATTTTCTTTTCTCTGTCTTCGTCTTCTTCTCTCTGGTTCTTCCTCTCAGTGTCCTCTGTCCTCTGTCTCTGTTCATGGCTTTAAAGCCAATCGATCTCATGACTGCTCACTTCCTCTTCCGGCCTCGTCGGATCGTCTGTTGTTGCTCACTTGGGGTTCCCTGTCTCTACGTCATCATCAATGGCTCACACGGAGTGGCCACCTGCCCTCCTTCAAACTGCGCCATCTTTTCCTCGTCGGTTCGGTTTTTCGGTTACGTTAGGAAATGACTCATCCGTCATCTCAACATTGAATCAGACTTCAAACTCCCTATGTGTCACGGCTTAATCCATTGTTAAATTCGGTTCCTCCATCGGGCACAATCTCCACCATCAGATCTAGAGCACCCAGATCCGACGTTATTTGCTCATTTCACGCGGTTGACTTGCTCGACCATTATCATGCAATGAGCAGTGGTTTTCTCTCTCATCTGCCTGCCATGCGTCAGGCGTTGAATGGAATCGCTCATTTTTCTCCAAATCCGCTTACTGCCCAAGGTTGCCCCCAATATACCGCCGGTTTTGGAGCGCAGGTCCTACCTTTAGCCTTTAGCGCTTTCCTCACGATTTTCCCGGCTTCCATGAAACCGAGCACTTCGGGGCTTTCCTTCTCGAGGGGTTTTGCCCAACAATGCATGATTAGTGCTAAGCGCCAATCACGCATCAGAAATACCCTCTGTTTCCCGATCCAGGCTTCCCAACAACTAGTTTTTCCTCCTACACAATCTCCATGGGCCTCAGTCAGTGCGCTTTAATTGAGGTCCTCGTCGTTCCTCACTGGCTTCCAATTGCCACTATTCAGAGGTCTTCCTAATCACTCTATGCTCTTGAATTCAAAGTTTTGTCCTGATTTGATACAGTCATTGTGCTGTGATAATCTTCATGGATCCAATTTAGATCACGACCTTCCCATTGAAAAATCTTTTGGACCACCAAAAGTTAGTTTTCAAGCATCGACTAAGTGAGGGTACAATTGTCTTAATTGTCCATTCTCTATCCACTTTGCATTGCTTGGCCTTGAACCCTTGAGCGCTACTCTGAGGTACCCAACATCTCCTATGCGTGTTGTCCTCACCTTCCTGTCCAGAACTGTGTCTTCCTGCAATTCGTTAAGATATTTAGGTAGCAGGTCATCAGTAGAAGGCAATTGACTCTGCGCTTCGGGATCCTCAATTAGAGAGGGTTTGAACAATCTCAAGCAATCTGCATTCATGACTGAGTAGATGTGCATGTAAGCTAGTAGATCAAGGCGAAAAGCATTTTCACCAATCTTCTCAAGTATTTTGAAAGGTCCATACTTGATGGGCTTTAGCTTTTTACCTTCACCTTGCATCCTGTCCTTGCTGATATACAGCCAGACCTGGTCACCAACTTGGAAACTATGCTCCATCCGATGCTTGTCATGCCTTGCCTTGTATTTGGCTTGGCTCTTTTCCAGCTGTTCCTGTACTTCCTGGTGGATCTCCTAGATTTTTTCAACGAACCTAGTTTCCTTGTCCATATCACTGTGTCCCTCAACTGTGGTATCTTTATCAAAGACAAAATCCAAAGGAGACCTTGGTGTGAAACCAAAACAGGTCTCAAAAGGAGATCTCTGAGTAGAAGAATGTTTTTCTTTGTTGTAAGCATGTTGCACATAACATAAATGTTCATCCCAAAGCTTAGTATGTTTGCTGCAATAACCTCTGAGTAACTAGATCACTGTCATGTTAAATACTTCTATCTGGCCATCAGTTTGTGGATGAAAAGCTGTGCTTTTCTTCAGTTTGGTGTCCATCAATTCCCATAGACTTGACCAAAACTTCCCCACAAATCGGGTGCCTTGATCAGATACAATGGAAGTGGGTAATCCAAAATGAACCCATACATGTTCAAAGAACAATTTTGTAGTTTGTTCAGTTGTAATTTGTTTATTACAAGGTATCAAAATACACATTTTGTTGAACCTATCCACAACAACATATAGATAATCATGACCTTTCCTAGATTTAGGAAGTCCTCCAACAAAATCCATGGAAACACTTTCCCAAGGGTGAGAAGGAACTGGTAATGGAGTGTACAAGCCTAGTTTTCTATTGTTGGACTTGCTTTTAGCACACATAGAACACCCTCTTACATATCTAGAAATTGTCTCATTCATTTTCAACCAATAACAAAATCTTTGCAACTGTGCAACTATTTTACTTAACCCAAAGTGACATGATATCATAGAAGTGTGTGCTTCTCTAATTATCTTTACTCTTTCAATTTGTGGAATGCATAACTTCCCACAATGGTATAAGAGTCATTCCTTTACATGATCATCCAATTCTTCTACTTGTTTGCCTTGAATTAAAGTTGGATATACATCTTTAAAGTCTATATCTTGAGCATATTGTTCAATGTAGCTTTCATGTAGCACAAAATTATGCCTAACTATAGTAGATGCATTTATAATGGGTCTAGATAACATATCTGCAACTTTTTTGTGTATCCCCTTTTTATATCTGATGACTAAATGAATTTGTTGTAGAAAACCCATCCATCTGTAGTGTCTTGATTACTGCAACTTAATTTGGGAGTGTAGATATTGAAGTGGCTGATGATCAGTATGTATTACTGTCTCTTTACCCATTAAGTAATGTTTCCACTTTTTCACACTTTGAACTAATGCATACAATTCTTTATGATATGTAGGATAGTTAACTACTGCAGGATTAAAAGTATCAAAATGATAACATATGGGTTTACCGTGCTGTGTCAACACTGCTCCCATGGCATAATCACTGGCATCTGTTTGGATCTCAAATGGTTTTTGAAAATCAGGCAGTGCTAGTACAAGTGTTGTACTAATCTTTTCTTTCAAGGTGTTGAAGGCTTTCTGATGTTTGCCTCCCCACTAAAACACCTTGTTCAATCCCGTTAAGGCATGTAAGGGAGCTACAATTGAGGAAAAATTGGAAATGAATTTCCTCCAATATTCTGCTGCCCCTAAGAAGCTTCTATCTTTTGTAGCATACTTGGATTTAGGCTAGTTTACAATGACTGCCACCTTAGAGGGATCTATTTTCAATTCACCATCCCCTACTATATGACCCAAATAATTTAGAGATGTTTTTCCAAATTCAAATTTTAAGAGTTTAACATGAAGTTCTTCTCTTTTAAAAACATCTAATGTCTTCTTAACATGCTTTAAGTGTTCTTCCCATGTTTTTCTAAAAATTAGAATATCATCCAGATACAAAATAGTGAAATCATCAAGAAAAGGTCTGAGTACATCATTCATTAATCTCATGAAAGTAGTAGGAACATTAGTTAAGCCAAAAGGCATAACCAACCACTCATACAATCCCTGGTTTGTCTTGAAAGAAGTCTTCCAAGCATCTTGTTCTGCAACTCTGACCTGGTGGTATCCACTGTGCAAGTCTAGCTTGGAGAAATAAACAACTTCCCTCAATTGATCTAAAAGATTGTCTATGCAAGGAAGGGGATAGTGATTTTGATTGTTATCTTATTAAGTGCTCAGTAATCAATTCACATTCTCCACGAGCCATGTTTCTTTCTCACCAAAACGATTGGTGACCCAGATGGTGATATGCTAGGCCTGATGAACCCCTTCTCGAGCAAATCCTACACCTGCTTCTTGATTTCAGCTTTCTCTAAAGTAGATAACTTGTACATTCCAACGTTAGGCAATGGAGCATCTTGCTACAAAATAATATCATGTACTATTTCCTTTTTGGGTGGCAGACCTTTAGGTTCTTGAAATAAGAAATCATACTCTGAAACAACCTTTTCTAAATCAGCGTGCTGTTTAACATTACAACCCTAAAATACATTGGTTTTATCAGTTTTTTTTCCTTTACAACCATCAGTAAGAATTGTTTGCATGAATTTATCATTCTTTTCATCTGCCCCTAGTTTATGAGAGTATAACTTTTCTTAAGCTTGTGAGCTCTTACAAAGTATTCGATTCCATCTTTAACAAGTAGATACTTGTTCTCAGCTCTATAGAAAATAACTTTTCTATCATGCAAGTAAGGACTTCCTAAAACAATTCCACATATATCCAAAGGAATTATGTCTAACTCAATCTCATCTACAAATGCTGACCGAAAAGAAAACTTGAGTTTGCACTATCTAGTCACTCGTAGTTGTGCTTTATCATTCAACCATCCTAATGGGTATGGTTTCTTGTGAGGTGTAGTTGCTAATCCCAATTTCTTTACAATTTCTTTAGAAATTAAATTTACTTATGAGCCACTATCAAACAAAGTATCAATCTTTTGATGTTTGGAAATAACTTGAATATGGAAAAACTCATGCCTTTTTCTCTCATTTTCTTCATCAATGGTAGATTGTGCAGAATTACTAGTAGATGCTTCGAAATTCTTACCTTTTATACCTGTGGCTGCAACGGTTGTTTCATCTCTCGAGTCTGACCCAAAATCTTTCTGAATAGTTGCAACAGTATTCTTCTTCTTGCCCTCAAACTTCTTAGGTCTTAGCTCTGGATGCAGAACCCAACAGTGCTCATCATCATGCCCATCCTTTTACAGTGAGTGCATGAGGCTTTGCTTTTCTGTGCAGTGTTGTGGAGTATCAAGGAAGGTATGTTCCAATGGTTATTTTAGTATCTTTTCATTAGAACTTAAAAGCCTTTTGCATTAGAAACTTAGATAATGATGAGGGTTTATAACGAAACACGAGAGATTAATAGGAAACACTGATAATTGTCATTCATATGTGCAGGAGGGAGGAAAAACGGAAGGTGGCCATTCCAAAGGAGAAGACAAGGATGAGCTAACTACTGTCCCTTTGACGGGAGACCGCAAGCAAACTAGATCAAAATGGATCAACCCAGGAAATGAAGCGGAGATACCAGCACAGAGCAGAAAAGGAAAGAAGTGACGCAGGATTAACGATTCTGCGAATCCCTCGGGATCTTAGATCCTGAGGGATCGCTATTTTATCTATTTTCTGTATCTATATATCTCTGCCATCTTCCTTATATAAGGGATAGCGTTGTTGGCTAGAGAGAGAGGAATTTTTATGTAATTTCTTTTAAGGAAGATCAAGACTATGATCTTTATGTTCTATTGAAGACTTGAGTTCCTGTAATTTTATTTCATGCATTAACACAGACTTGGTTACTCTTTTATCTTTGAGCCTGGATCAATCTTAAGCGGTGTACCCTTGGAGGCTAAGGACCCAGCCCTGGAGGACACTTGCTCTTGTACCATTACGCGTGGTTTCTGTGTGATTTGTTCGTAGGCGTAATCTGGTAATCTGTTGTGTTTTAAGAACGTTATATTACATGCTCTGTTATGTTCAACTCATTTCATGTTCCTATAAACCAAAGTCTTATATTGACGTTGTATCATGTTTCCAATCCTTTAAGTGTTGATTAATCTCTACAGGATACTGTCACTTCATTACAGAATTTATTGCGATTGTGCTTTAGCATTACAATAGTTATATTGAAAAGTCTGATTTCATATGATTATTGAATGATATTGTTTTCATCTTGAGATGCAATCGTATGCGTTTATTTAGATCAATAACGAAAGCAAATTAAGCACGTTGTGTTTCTAAGGTTTTAATCGGTAGTGTTGTTCCATAGTATGTGTACATCTTTTAAGATTGAAGGATTGATGTGTTGATTAGAGTGATTAAATAGAGTTACAGCTTGATGAACTGGGTTACTGCTTACTTCCACTATTGTTCCATTTTTGAATTGCTGTTCCATTTCTGAATTGTTGTTCCATTTCAATTACTGTTCCATTTCCAGATTTCTAATTTGCTGTTTTATTTACTTTCCATTCCTTAAGGACAGTCTCAAGCTGTAGTGAGCATCAGCATCTGCTACCTAGCTCCTAGACCTCTGATCTGCTCCCATCAGCTACGAAAGGGATGGGTTATTGCTACCAAACCCTTGGCTGATGTGCTATTCTATTTCATTGCTATTTCCTTTACTTGCCGTTTCATTTCTATTTATTAAGGACGATCTCAAGTTTTAGTGAGCCCCAACATCTGCTACCTAGCTCCCAGACCTCGGGTGTGTTCTCATCAGTTATGAAAAGGATGGGCTACTGTTGTCGAACCTTTGGCTGATGCAATGCTTGGTGTGATTTAGCCTTTTGAAGTAGTTAAGTTGTAGACACACATCGATTTAATGTTGTAGTTTCTAAACAACTGTACTACAAGCATTACTCTGACAAGTGCTAAGCCTCAGACTGAGAAACTCTTTGAAATAGCAAGACGATCCCAGATTGACATATTAATGTGAGGTAACTAGAGGCGAAAGAGACCCTTTTTATAGCTCTACATTTTGGCGACGTTACCGGGGAAAGAGTGTAGCCATTTGTTTTTTTTAGGGTAGTGTACGAACCTGCTAGGGAAGAATTGGGTTTTGAAAACGGAAGGTAAGAACCTACGTGTGGAGCATGCAAAACCTTGCTCCTTTGCCCACTTTCCTACATATTTGCTGCTATCTGCTTAAGAAAGATTTAGTAGTTAAATTGAGTGCATGACTAAGCAAAAAAAGCCAGAGAAAAATCCCAAACCTTTACCAAAGCCAGAAAAAGCTAAGGGGCCGGTGACCCTTGGTCGATCAACATTCATAAATGAAATCTATAAGAAAGCCGAATCTCAGCCTTCAGTAGGACCCAGGAAAGTTACTTCCTAGCAGCTTACTAGTTCCCTTCAGGCCACAGGTTCACCATCTGTAGCCGTTGCTGAGGTGCATAGTCAAACTGATGAACAAGACTTTCAAGGAATTGAAAATTCTATTCCAGAACGATTGCAAGAAGGGAATCTCAGTAATCTTTGTGAAGGAGAAGGGGAAACAGGGGAAACTAGGGAGCTGAGATCTCCTCATAGGATAACTCAGCCATTGAATAGCCCAGACAAAGGGAGTGCGGTAAAAATTACTATTAAAGAAACCCAATCCCCTCAGATAGAAATCCCAGATAGAGGAAGTGCTATTAAAACTGTTCCTGTTAAAGACATTCCTCCTCAACCTAGGAATACCCTCTTAGATATTTCGAAAGGTTATTGCCATATATTTGACCCAATGGCTCAAAATCCGCCAAACACCCAAACCTCTACATTACAATACCCCATAGTGGATTCCGCAACAAATGCCCCTATGAAAGCAATTCCCCTTCAATACATCCCTACATTTCATGGACTTACATCAGAGAACCCAGATGCATTTTTATTTGAATTTGATGTACTATGCAGGGGATATGATTACACCACTGACCCCCAGAAACTAAAATTGTTCCCCTCTACTCTAAAAGGGGCTGCTCTAATATGGTTTATGGGATTAGGTGGTGGGGTTATAAATAACTGGGAACAAATGAGAGAATCCTTTTTGAAAAAATATCAAGACTACTACAGGTCTAGAGAACTAAAAGATGAAATATTTCAGATGATAGCTAGACCAAACGAAACACTAGAAGAATATGTGGAACGTTTCCAGTATAATCTACAAAGATCTCCCTGTGCATCGCTGCCCTTGCCTGATAACGTGTTGAAAACAACATTAATAAGGGGCATGAAAGAACAATGGATTGAAACATTAAACATTATGGGGAAAGGGGATATTTATCAGGAAAGTTTTGTTGACATCATTGATCTATGTATCAGGAGTTCGAGAGGCAGTACACAAATCAAACCAGCGGAACATGATCGTTTTGCAAGAGAAAACAAAATTTCATCAGAAGGAGTAATGCGTGTGGAAATTGGAAATTTATTTGAAAATTTTAAAACTGATATACTAGGAACACTGACTACACAATTGGATGTTTTGCAGGCCAAACAGAAACAAATGGAGGCAGAATAGAATTTGGCAATCTTCTGCCCCAGGTGCAGGAAGAAGCATAGCCATAAGGAGTGTCCACTAGATACAGTCCAGACATGCGCTATCTGTACAAGGGATCACTCTACAAAAAGTTGTCCCTCATTACCTGGACTGAAAGCGGTATATAAGGAAGCAGAAGAAGAACCAGAGGCAGTATATTTACTCAACCAGTGTCGCCAGTGGCAACCGCGACAAACTGGTATGTTTTCAAACCCAACTTCTTCTTTTCAGTATCCGCAGTACAATGCTCAATAGTATAATACATGGCAAAGTCAATTTCAGCTCCCATTTCCAAACTGGTCATCACAGTCATATCCTTCTACAAACCCGTGGCTAAATCAGACAAGCCAATATGGTTGGTAAAATCCTCCTTATCCCCCACAATACTGGCAAAACAACCCATACCCACCACAATGGAATCCTCCCACTTCACAAGGTTCAGTCTGGCAGACTAACTGGCAGAGACCAACACAGTAGCCAGTAGGCATTATTCCTTTCCCTCAACCTACACTGCCAACTTTACAGCAAAACCCCCAATCTAATATGAGACCCCAACTCCCAGCCCAGCCCAATCCCAATCCAAATAACAGACCTTTCCAAGCACTCCAAACTTTAGAAACACCAGAAGAAGGACCCGATCTGAGGGAGTGCAATGATGTTCAGCTAAGATCTGGACATATTATCCAAATAGAGGGAAATAAAACAGTTCAGATTGAAGATCAGTTACCTAGAGAACATCTGTCACAAGAAGAGGATGTAAATAGACAACAAACACAGAATCAGGCAACCACATCCTCTCCCCCGTTCCCAGAGCGTTTAGTCGTACCTCGACCTATACAACAACCTAATTTTGACATTATGGGAGAATTACAAAATTTGTACATAAAAATTCCATTCCTTCAGGCCATTCAAGACATCCCGATATACGCAAAAACTATTAAAGAATTGTACATAAAAAGACCGAGAAGGAATATAATAGATAATCCAAGAGTTCAAGTAGTCGGTACTTTCTCTGACTTATTATCAGGAAAGGAAACACCTATTAAGTATGAAGACCCAGAAAACCCAATAGTAATTGTTCAAATTTATGGTCAAACCCTAACCAATGACTTAGTTGATCTTGGAGCTGCAATCAATATATTGACAACTGCTACTTGCCAAAAGCTAGGTATTACATCTGCAAAACCCACTTCAACTCTTCTAGAATTGGCTGACCGGTGTGTGGTTAGGCCAGAAGGCATACTGCATGATGTCATGGTCTCGGTTGACTCCTGGGAATACCCAACTGATTTTCTGATAATAAACCATAAAACCCGACTTGATGGACATCCTTTGATCTTAGGAAGACCTTGGCTCGCTACCGCTGATGCCTATATCGGTTGTTGGCAAGGAAACATTATCATAACCAAGGGGGCGGATATCAAGAATTTAGTACTATATCCCCCAGCGCAGCCAAGCATCATAATAGTTAAAACTAATAGGCACCCTGTATCATATCTTACTGACAACATTAGATCTCCATTAACTATACAAGAAGCATTAGAATTCAAAGACCAAACAGAAGACGATGCCATTAGCAATTTCATTAGTCAAACTGAACTCACATATCGTACCCAGTTTCATATGATAAAAGTAGCATTTGATAACGAAGTAGAAGAGGAACCTCTGAAAGATGCACATGATCACACAATCCCTGTCACTTCAGTTGCACATAGTAAAACTGTGGAAATTGTACCTGGAAAAACCTTAAACATTAACGTCGACCTTACACCTGAACAAGAAACAAAACTCATCCATATCTTAAGAAAATATAAAGAAGCA
>APFE030685443.1:0-27188 GCA_000404065.3 Pinus taeda
CTCCCTATGCTAGGATGACCTTCATTGATCTGGGATCAATGATACTGGTCTGGGACCAATGGTAGGAGTTGTACCCACTATGACACTGACTTCGAGTCGGTTGAGGACTGGTCTGGGACCAGTGGTACATACTCTGAGATTGACTTTGAGTTAGTGGAGGATGGTTTGATACATCCTCGTGACCTTCATTGATCTGGGATCAATGATACTGGTCTGGGACCAGTTGTAGGAGTTGTACCTACTATGACGCTGACTTCGGGTCAGTTGAGACTAGTCTGGGACCAGTGGTACATACTTTGAGATTGATTTCAGGTCAGTGAAGGACTGGTCTGGGACCAATGAAAGTGGTACATACTATGACGCTGACTTCGGGTCAGTTGAGACTGGTCTGGGACCAGTGGTACACACTCTGAGACTGATGATACTGGTCTGGGACAAGTGGTAGGAGTGGTACCTACTATGACGCTGACTTTGGGTCAGTTGAGATTGGTCTGGGACCAGTCGTATGCACTCTGAGACTGACTTCGGGTCAATGGAGAATGGTATGAGACATTCTCGATCAATTCTTCTTCTTCGTAGTTCAGCAGAGCGAAGTTGAGCAGAGCAGAGCCAGTAGAGCCAGCAGAGCTGAGCAGAGCCAGTAGAGCTAGCAGAGCAGAGCTGAGCTGAGCAGAGCAGAGCAGAGCCAACGAAGCTGAGCAAAGCCAGCAGAGCCAACAGAGCTAGCAGAGCAGAGCAGAGCTAAGCAGAGTAGAGCAGAGTGAGCAGAGCTGACTAGAGCTGAGCAGAGCTGACTAGAGCTGAGCAGAGCCAGTAGAGCTAAGCTAAGCAAAGCAGAGCTGAGCAGAGCCAACAGAGCTGAGCAGAGCCAACAGAGCTGAGCTGAGGAGAGCAGAGTTAAGCAGAGCCAATAGAGCTGAGCAGAGCTGGCAGAGCTGAGCTGAGCCAGCAAAGCTGAGCTGAGCTGAGCCAACAGAGCTGAGCAGAGCCAACAGAGCTGAGCAGAGCCAACAGAGCTGAGCAAAGCTGAGCAGAGCTATCAGAGCTGGGCAGAGCAAAGAAGGACACTGATGGTAGAGATAGTACAGTTGAACATATGGATCAATGGATAGAGTTCTCCATAGTTGAGAGGGAGTGTTAAAATTGGCAACGACGGCCAAACTGAATTTCATGTCACATGTCAAATGTATGGAATTTTTGCTAATGGAATCTATGTTTTTGCCCTAATTGAAGTCCAAATTTGATTTTGTGAACATTTTGCTTATGTTACATGTCTAGTATAGTGAATGAATGTTCCTAGGGTTATATTATCTATATAATTGCTTTGATAAGTCATCAAATTGCAGCAATAAGAAGTGTAAATTTCTTTGGTAACCTAGTTGTTGCCTGTTGTCACCTAGATTGTATAGGCACCACGACAATGCTCAGGATAGGTGTTGTCACTATGATCCCCGCCCACTCTGTTCTAGCTGTCTTCTGAAAATTTTTGAATCTCTACAAACAGAAATCCTACTGCAGTCACTGGTTTATCATCTCCTACTTGTTATTTGATTCAACAAGTTATTTAATTATAAACAATGATGAAAAACACTATTGCAGACTACATTGACATACAAATCATAAACTAAAACAATAGATGAGACAAACACACAAGGGACAGTGTTATTTTTTGACAAAACGTCCCCGGAAAAACCCAATGCAGGAGAACCGGTGCAACAGATAGAGGGTTTGTATTATTAAGCAAGCATAATCTAAGTACAACAGGTTGCCTCTCACACCGGCTAACCTTTCAAAGAAATTACGATAACAAGAAATACATACGACGGTTCACCTTGTTCTCCAAATCACAACTGATCCACTGAGTGCCTTGACTCTAGCAAACACTGCGAAATCCTAGCGCAGTCATTGCTTGGGCTAGCGTTTTGCCTCTAGGAGACTGCGTCACCCTTTCCGCTGGATCAATTTGTTGGAGGAAGACTGTTGTTCAACCCTCTTGGCTCAAAACCTCGCTTCTCTGGCAAAATCTCGGACTTCTGACGAATACTCTGCACTACCACTGCTAGAGACCCTCCGGGCCTGCGTCAGCACTGTGTGAGCCCCTCCCTGGGCTGCGTAGGCCTCTATGTTTCCTCTCTGATGCTACTGCTGCCTCTCTGCCATGTACTCTTTGGCTCTGAACTCCTTTCCGATGCAAATCTCTACTTCTGCCCCTTCCATTGCAACTTAGATCACTTGTTCAATTTTCTAAGTAAACCATGCCCCAGAAAAATCGAACTGACTGATCACTTGGTGTATCTCCAACTGACCCTCAAGCCTCCTCTTATACTTTTACTGTTGATGAATCAATGGCCGAGATTAAGTCCTTAATCAATGGTTAAGATTAAAACAAACTTGATCCTCATTTCTTAGAAGCTTCTCACCCATATTTTTATTAATACCCATTAATATTTTTATTTTCCTAAGTTTAGACTTAGGAACCCCATTAAAAATATTAATTATTTTAATAACTCATAATCCGGGCGGAATTTCTCCAAACGATTTCTGGGTCTTGGAGATCTCATGTGTTCTAGCCCCTCCACAAAGTTTCGGGGCTAGAACACATTCGATGCTACCCAAAATCAACTCTCCCTCTTAGTGAGGAATGTGTTCTAGCAATACTTCCCAATAGAAGCATCACATTGATCCATGACATCAGTCCTCTGTGCTATTGATGCTTGGCTTGCTGCCCTTCATCCACTGCGTTATTGCAACCTATACTACTGCCCATGACATTGTTGCATCTGTACTACAACTCCCTCTCAATATGTTGCATCACGCTGCCCATAACACTGCCACTACTAACTGTTGCATCGCAACTCAGTTGCTGAGAAGTAAGCAACTAAATAGCCACCCAAAGCTGACATGTTGGTTAGTCTGGATACCCCGTAATGTTGAAGCTACCTTTGCTGCTAATCTGTGCTAACCCTCTGATGCTATTGTGTTGTTGTTGTATCTGCTTTGTGCCTCCCGCACTGCTCAACACTCTACTGCGCTGCTTCAAACTTTGGCACTCTTTGCTCTACCACTGTCGCTCCATCATCCCTCGCACCAATTGAATCTTGTTATTTTGCTACTGTCGTTAAGGGCTCCCATAGCCGAATGTGATCCAAGAGTTTGGGCACCTCAAGGATCTTGCCCTTCATATAGTCCTCCCGACTACAACTCAATATTGCCCCATCTCTTCTCCAGAGATGCATGAGCACTCATGGCACAATCCTCATCATCGTCCTCCTTGTCAGCTTTTGTTGGAGAAGCCTTTGAGTCAGAATTCTCTTCCTTGCCCTTCTTCCGAGGGCACTGAGTGGCGAAATGTTCCAGTGCCCCACATCTGAAGCATCTGACTTTGGTTATGTCTTTCTTTTTCCTCTTCTACTGACCTGGCTGTCCCGCTAATTCGAGAGTTGCATCCTCCTCTTCCTCCTTCTTGACTCTAACTCCTTTGCCGCTACTTTCTACCTTGGTTAACCACCTGATCTCTTCCTATGGAAGAGTTGCCCACATCTCCTCCCAACTGGGTAAGAATCCTTGCCCAAGATGCTCTGGACAAAGGTCTACCAGTCTTCAATGATTGCATTTAGGGCAGTCCTGACCATGAACTCAAGATCTGGTGTAGACCCCACGGAAGTCTGCTGGTCTCGAATCCCTTACAACCTGAAAAAGAAGGGATCGATTTCTTCTCCCTTTTGCATCTGACACTATCCCTTTTGCATCTGACACTATCTTTGCTGACTCTCAAGTGACATCTTCCATTGGACGGAAGTTCCCTCATACAAGGTGGTCAAGGCCTCCCACATCTCCCTTTCTGGTTCCTTTTCAACAATATGTCGGATCACATGATCCTTGACCCCGTCAAAGATCATGAAATTCTCCTTTTCTTGAGCCTCCTCATATTTCTTGAGAGGATTAGCATCGACCGGTACATCCACCACTTTCAAGGCATAATCCTTGATGCGATTCTTGTCCAAGACTACCAGGATCCTGGCCTTCCAGATGACAAATTTGGATGCTCCATCCAATCTGTCCTGATCCCTCAGTCCATTAACTGCCATCTTTGCTTAAACAAGTATAGAATAGGTTCTCTTCTCCCTCTCTCTCTGCTGCCCTAGCAAGACTCAAATTTGGATTTCTTTGGCGCTAGAAATTCTCTAAGGAACAAGTTCCTTCTAGACTCCCTCTGAGTCCTGATTTCCATCACGAGAATCCTCCGCCAAATAATGTCGAATTACCCCTTCTCCAATCCTCCTTTGCTGCTGCTTAGCAACCCGGACCTAGATTTCTTTGGCAAGAAAATCCGTTAAGGCAATGAGTCCCTCTACCTCGGTTTCGTTTGCATAGACACTATTCTGCAACAATAACAACAATGTCCCACCAGCACCACAAATCGAATCTGCACTACTCCTACTGCCCCGACAACTGAGTGATCTAAGCCCCTCAAGCTCTGCCGTTGGCCTAGAGAGCTGATGCAGTGATTGTGTCAGCTCCTCTTAGCTACGATGTCTCCTCCTCTAGGCTCAAAAAGCTAACACAGACACTGCGTGAGTTTTTGCGTCACTCCTTCGGCACTGCATCACTCCTTCAGTTGCTCCTTTGGCTCTGAAACAATGTTGTCACTTGGGACAACTGTCTCTCTGCAACAGATCTACTGGATCTCTTGGCTGATGGCTTTAGTGTCCTATGATCTGCAATGCTCCGAGACTATGTGAAATTTTCTGAATCTATACAAATAGAAATCCTATTGCTGTCACTAGTTTATCATCTCTTGTTATTTCATTCAACAAGTAATTTAATTATAAACAATGATGAAAAACACTACTGCAAACTATACTGACATATAGATCATAAACTAAAACAATAGATGAGACAAACATGCAAGGGACAATATTATTTTTGGACAATACGTCCCCAGAAAAACCCAATGCGGGAAAACCACTGCAACAGATAGAGGGTTTGTATTATTAAGCAAGCAGAATTTGAGTACAACAGGTTGCCTCTCACACTAGCTAACCTTTCAGAAAAATTACGGTAGCAAGAAATACATACGAGGGTTTACCTCGTTCTCCAAATCACAATTGATCCACTGAGTGGCCTGACTCCGGCAAACACTACGAAATCCCAGCACAGTCACTGCTTGGGCTAGCATCTTGCCTCTAGGAGACTGCATCACCCCTTCTGCTGGATCGATTTGCTGGAGGAAGACTGTTGTTCAGCCCTCCCGGCTCAGAACCTCACTTCTCCGGCAAAATTTCAGACTTCTGACGAATACTCTACATTGCCACTGCTAGAGACCCTCCTGGCCTGCGTTGTTGGAATTTCTATGTCTAACTGTTAGAAATCCTTCCTGTACTTTCTGATTTATTTCTTCCTACTTGTTCTATTAATTAACAAGTTATTTACGATGTAAATACTGAAAATAAATACAAATACAATCTCAACACATACAGATCATCAACTGAAGGAAAAACAAGCAGACAAGTGACACCGCTACTTTTGGACTAATGTCCCCGGAAAAACCCAATGCGGGAAAACCGATGCAACTATCTGAGGGTTTTATTATTAAGCAGTTTCAGAATACAATCTGGGTGCTAGAAATGGCTCACCCAACAAAGAATGCCCTCGGCAGTAGTACCTCTCAGTCGGAGACAGATATCAGCCCCAATCTCCCCACTTCCTTTCAAGTGGCGTTTGAGCACTCATGGCACAGTCATCATTTGTCTCCAATTCTTTCTCCGCCCTTGTTGGCACAACCTTGGTCTCAAAAGCCTTTCCCTTGCTCTTCTTCCTTGGACACTGGCTCGCATAGTGACCCAGTTCCCCATAGTGGAATAATTTGACCTTGTAGAGGTCCTTATTCCATTTCTCCTGCTTTCCGTCAGATGCTAGGGCAGCATCCTTCTCTTCCTCCTCCTTGATTCAGGCCCCTTTGCTGCTGCTTCCCGCCTTGGTTAGCCTTCTGATCTCTTCTTGACGAAGAGCCGCCCACAGTTCCTCTCAATCTGGAAGAGTCGACCTGCCCAGTATACTCTAGACAAATACCTCCCAATCCTCTGAGACTGCGTTGAATGCGATCTTGACCAACATCTCCTCATTCGGCGTAGCCCCTATGGAAGTGAGCTGATACTGGATCTCCTTCAATCGACCGAGGAAGGTGTCTATCTGTTCTCCCTTCTGCATCTGGTATGACTGCAACTGATTTTCTAGTAGCATCTTCCTCTTCACGAAAGTATGCTGATAGAATTTCGTTAGGGCCTCCCACATCGCATTTGTCATGTCCTTTTCGACAATATGTTGTACTACATGGTCCTTGACCCCGTCAAGGATGATGCTCTTGGCCCTTGTCATTTCCTCTTGGTATTTTTCGTTCTCATCTGGGTCAACTGAGATCGCTATCATGTTCAAGACGAAGTGCTTGAGACGATTCTTGTCTAGAAGAGACAAGATCCTGGCCTTCCATACTACAAAGTTTGAGGCTCCGTCCAGTCTATCCTGATCTCTTACCTTGTTCACTGCCATTTTGCTACTCCTCTTTCGACTCTTCCAAGTCTCTCTACTTCCCTCTTGGAAGTTCTCGGTGTGACTCCATTTGAGCCTCAATTTCCCTCCTGGAAACCCCTCTGCCAATGTCGAGATGCCCCACTCGGATCGTTAGTGCAGCTACACCATTGATCTGGATTTCTTGGCTAGAAATCCTTGGCAGCAACTCCCTCCTCCTTGGTCTTGCCCTATTAGGTACTGTTTTGACCACAGTACCCCACCAGCTTCACTCTGCAACTTACCCACCACCTCTTGTGCCCCAACAAACTGAAGGTTAGAGCCTCTAGGCTCTGTGCAATCCCAACACCAGCAAAATCTGCACCTCCTGGCCACAGGCGTCAATCCTACCTTACTGAGAAAGATGACCAGGCACTGCATAAGTCAGGTTTGCTCCTCTCTGCCATCGCGCTGATCCTCTTCCCGACTCGAATTGATGATGCAGGCACTGCATCACCCCTTCCTTGCAACTTTTCTGCTAGGAACAACTTCTATCACTCGAGACAATTGTTTCTTCTGTTGTTGCTCTGCTCGGATCCGCTGATGCCCTCAGTTATCCTGTGATCTGCAATCATGCTTTGATACCATGTTGGAATTTCTAAGTCTAACTGTTAGAAATCCTTCCTGTACTTTCTGATTTATTTCTTCCTACTTGTTCTGTTAATTAACAAGTTATTTACCATGTAAACACTGAAAATAAATACAAGTACATTCTCAACACATACAGATCATCAATTGAAGGAAAAACAAGCACACAAGTGACATTGTTATTTTTAGACTGATGTCTGGGAAAAACCCAATGCGGGAAAACTAATGTAGCTATTTGAGAGTTTTATTATTAAGCAGTTTTAGAATACAATCTGGGTGCTAGAAATGGCTCACCCAACATAGAATGCCCTCGATAGTAGTACCTCTCAGTGGGAGACAGATATCAACCCCAATCTGCCCCACGAAATCTCCCAGCAGTAGCATCTAAGGTATGCATCAGCTGCTCTATCCCAGCGTCAGCCTCTCTGGGCTCTGCGTCGGCTTTTGGAGCCTCTGCGTCTCCCAAGCTAGCCCTCCTCAAGCTCTGCGCAACTCCTGGCTGCCTCTGCGTGGCCTCTTGCTGGCTCTGCATTGCCTCTAGCTGGCTCTACGTCAACCCTCTCCCGACTTCTATGTTGATGCTCCCGGTACTATCTCTGCCTCTCTACTACTGCATTCACTACCCCTCAGATACAACTCTGATCACTCCTTCGATTTCCTCAGCAAGCCCTACCCCAGAAAATCGAATTCTTGATCCACTCGGTGTGTTCTCCAAGTGACCCTCAAGCCTCCTCTTATACTTTTCTTGTTGACAATTCAACGACGAGATTAAGTCCCTAATCAACGACTAAGATTAGATCTGGCTTGATCCATGACTTTTGAACCATTCTAACTCAGTTTTATATTAATTCACATTAATATTTTATTTTCCCTAAGTTTAGACTTAGTGACTCCATTAAAAATATTAATTATTTTAATATCTCCCAAACTAGTTATATTCTGCCCAAACCATTTCTGGGTATTGGATATCTTATGTGATTTAGCCTCTCCACCAATTTTTGTGGCTAGAGCACATCCGATGCTACCCCAAATAAACATGCGTTAGCATTGCGTGAGCCCCTTCTTGGGCTGCATAGACCTCTGCGTTGCCTCTTTGATGCTACTGCAGCCTCTCTGCCACGTACTCTTTGGCTCAGAACTCTTTTCCGATCCAAATATCTGCTTCTGCTCCTCTCACTGCAACTCAAATCACTTGTTCAATTTTCTCAGCAGACCACGCCCCAGAAAAATCGAATTGACTAATCACTTGGTGTATCTCCAACTGACCCTCAAACCTCCTTTTAAACTTTTCCTGTTAATGAATCAACGACTGAGATTAAGTCCCTAATCAACAGTTAAGATTAAAATAGATTTGATCCTTGTCTCTTAGAAGCTTCTCATCCATATTTTTATTAATACCCATTAATACTTTTATTTTCCTAAGTTTAGACTTAGGAACCCCATTAAAAATATTAATTATTTTAATAACTCACAATCTAGATGGAATTTCTCCAAATGATTTCTGGGTCTTAGAGATCTCATGTGTTCTAGATCTTCCACAATGTTTCAGAGCTAGAACACATCCGATGCTACTGAAAATCAACATGTCTCCCAATAGCAGGCTATGGGGGGTAGTCCCTATGGAATGAGATGAAGGAAAACAAGTTGGAAACCAACTTGTTTGGGAGACACGGATGAGTGGCCTAGCCAATTGGTTAAATTCGAGCAAGATTATTGATTAAATTAAATTTTAAAGTATGAGACCAATGCCTTAATGGAGTAACAAATTCTTGCTTACAATAGAATGGAACCAAATGACTGGATGGACACCTGTTGCTTAAGATGATTGGCTAACCTGAATGATATGCAAACCTATGACCTATGTGTGATGCAGAGATCTTGGTTATTTTTAATTAAATGCCTAACCTATATTTATCTTTTAACTATTTTGAAGTTGGGCTCCAAGGTAGGTTGTGGGAAGGAGGCCAACAGGAAGCAGGCTAGGGTCTGATTAATGATACCTTCTGTTGTGCTCCTATCGCTCGATGCCTCCGACGCTATAGAGACTATGGCTCTAACGAATGCAAGGTGTTGAAATTTCTAAGTCTATCTGTTAGAAATTTAATCTGTATTCTTCTGGTTTATTTCTTCTAATTGTTAATTATGAACAGGTTATTTAAAACATATAAATAACAAAATAAACACAATACAGTCTCAACATCTATAGATCATCAGCTAAAAGAAAACAAATACACAAGTGACACCGTTATTTTTATACAAATGTCCCTGGGAAAACCTAATGCGGGAAAATCGGTGCAGCTATTATGAGGGTTTATTATTATGCAGTATTTCCTTGAGTACAACTGGGTGCCTAAACCAGCTCACCCAATAGAGAAAAATAACTTGCAACAGTACCTCTCTATTCGGAAACAGGTATTTAGAAAACCTGTCCCACAAAACCCTCTCTAGCGACTCTGAAGCACTACACTGGCCCTTTTGGCCTCTGCATCAGCCCTCTGAGGCACTGCGCAGCCTCTGGGACCCTTTGCGTCACTCCTGCTGCCTTCTACGTGGATGACGCAGGTCCTCTGGCCTTTGCGTTGTCTCTGCGTGGCCTGCTCTGGCTGCTGCTTCTCGCTCTCTGCCTCTGCACTGGTCTCTCAACACTATCTTTGCCTCTCTGTCCAGTACTCACTGCCCCTCGTTGCTGATCACTGATTCGACTTTGCTTAGCAACCCTGATCTAGACTGAAAACTCTGGTGTATTCTCCAACTAACCCTCAAGCCTCCTCTTATACTTTTCCTATTGGTCCTTCAACGACCGAGATTAAATCTCTAATCAACGGCTAAGATTAGATTTGGCTTGGTCCATCATTTTTGGAACCTTCTAACCCAGTTTTATATTAATACCCATTAATATTTTATTTTTTCTAAGTTTAGACTTAGGAACTCCATTAAAAATATTAATTATTTTAATATCTCCCAAACCGGGTACAATCTATCCAAACCATTTATGGGTCTTGGAGGTCTCATGTGCTTTAACCTTTCCACCAATTTTCATGGCTAGAGCATATCCGATGCTACCCCAAATCAACACAAGGTCACTGTGTTAACCACCGAGGAGTTGTCGAGGCCCCTCAAGCTAAGTGAGAAGGGTTTTCCTATATCTCTATCAACCTAGCTTATGCTAGGAGGTAAATTATTAATGCAGTCTAAATCTAATATGCTTATGTGAGAGATTATGGGTGAGATTATCTTGAGTTAAGATTGCTTAAGTTACTTAGTACTTATGTGAAATTTGTCTTAATGCAAGGGTACTTAACAATGTTGTGATACAATCTTAAACAAGATGAGTGCTAAGAGATACAAGTGTAAATTTCAAGTAACCAACTTTTCCAGCAATGATTATTAACACAAGATATTATGTCAATCAACAAGATCAATGTCAGATCTTGAGTGCAAAGATGAGAGAAGCCAATTTCATATCTATTACCATTTATATCAGCAGTAAAAATTAAGAAAGTTCAGACTTTATTAACGTTATAACATCAGTGAAGAAACCACCTCAATTCATGAAATTTGCCTTAGACGTAAACATAAAACTTCACAATGACCAACAAATGTAAATTAACTCATTTAGCCCACTTAGTAATGATGTATTCAGTGATATTTCAGATCTGATTATTAGTTTACAACAGTAAACAACCATGGATCAACAAGCTAAAGATGTCAAAAATAGATGGTCAATATGCCCAAAAAATATTAAAAATGCATTAGAACTCAAATTGTTCAATTTTTAGGGCTTTTAGGATGTGTGATTTAGAAATTTTAGAACTGATAAATTTATTACAACAGTAAATTATTGATAGATCAGCAAGCTAAAAATACTGAAGATAATGCCCAAAATGTCTAAAATTAGGAAATTTTTACCAGAAACCGAAAATTCAATTTTTTTTATTTTTATTTAGAATATGCTTTAGAAATATTTTGGACTTGAATTTCACAGTTATGCAGTAAATTCTAGCAAGCTAAAAAGTTAAATCTAGGTCAAATAAGAGATGCTCAAGTGGCCAAAACTTGTGAAATTTAGATTATGCAATTCTAATTGATTTTGACTAATTAAAATGTGGTTTTAGGACTTAGATATTAATGATTTGGCTGTTGTAACAAAACTGAAGCAAAACAAGGGTTTAGAGGTCAAACCCTAGGCCCAAGGCCTTGAAGATCCCATAGTTGAAATTCGTTGAAATCTTGGGATCATGTTGCAGCTTGAAAAATACAAATTTTGAGACATTAAGCCTACAAAACTGCCAAGTATTTAGCCTTGAAACTTCAAATTAGGGTTTCAGGTCAATTTATGGCAAAAGAGGCTAAGAAAATGGAGAGCAAGGCTAGGGGAGATGAATTTGCGGGGATAAAAGGGCTAGGATGGTAGATTGGGGCCCAAAGATGAAGGATAAGGCTTGAAAGAGACAACGGTATGCCTAATAGGGCTAATGTTGGGGCAATGGAGGGCTTAGAGGCCTAGGAAGAGCCCTAAGGCCTATGGCATATGGCCTAAAGGCCAAGGAAAGGGAGTCGCAAGTCCTTAGAGGGTTTCGGCCTAGGGAGAAAGGGAGAAAAGGGCCAAGGAGGAGGGTCGAGGGAGGACGAAGGAGGGAGGAAGGCCGAGGGAGGAGGGCCGAGAGGGAAGGAGGTCGAGAGAGGGGAGGCCGAGAGGAAAAGAGGAGGTCGCAAGGCCTTTTGAGCCTGCAGCTAGGGTAAAGAAGGGAAGTCGTAGCCCCTAAGGGTCACGACTAGCCTTGGGAGGGCTAGAAACCAAGACATTGGAGGGAGAAAGGCTGACGTTGAGGCCTAGGAAAGCAAAATTGGGGCTAGAACCCCTGAAAAACTTGAAACTGTTGCTTAAAATTTTTTTTATGCTTCAACTCTTTGGTTTTCTGAAAATTCTTTCGTGGAAACCCTACAAAAAATTCCAAGAGAGTAGATCTTACCCTTAAGGGCCTAGATTTAGATCTTCTTCCACTTGACTCCTTGTTCTAACATGCAAAACAAAATTTACAACACCCAAACCCCAAATATATACAAAATGAATCTAAAAACCCAAACCCAAGCTAGAAAAATAATTTGCAATTTAAATTACAAAATTTATTTACAAAATAAAGATGGGTTTTTAAAATAGATTTTAAGAAAATAATTTTATGATATTTTTTCCTTGAAAGAATGGTTAAAACGCTTCAGAAAAATTAATGCTCACTATAGCCCAAGAGAAGATTCAATCCACCATATAAAAACTAGAGATCAAAGCAAAGTAACCATTGCCTACAATCTGTGAACTTGGAGACCAAGGATTGAGTATCTGCACACACTATGTATTATCTCAAAATAATAATATAAAGCACCACATAAGAAGCCTGTAGTCAATACATACCACAGATCAACAACAAGAACACCTTGAGTTGCAGCCCAAACTATTTTATTATAGTAGAAAAATAGTTCCTAACAATACAATAGTTTACAAAATGCTTTAGCAACAATTCTAGCCAGAGATCAAATGACTAGAAACTCAAATGACTCTCTAATTTATAGATAAATCCTCCAAATGGAAAAATAATGGCTAGTTTCTTTGATCCTTGTTAAAACAATCTTGGCTGTTGATAGACACTTCAATATATTTTAATCTTGGCCCTTGATTTTTTATTTTTGAGGAATTTTCGAATTTACCGTTTAATTTCATTTTAATTAGCTCAAAATTAATTATTTTGAGCTAATTTCCTTAAAAAATTGACTTTGACTTAACCACCAAGGTCTAAGGGTCCAAATTTTCTTGAAAAATACAATATTCCCTTGGTGGAGGACTTTTAAAAATTGAATCTTTTAAGACCCACGGATTTTTCCATTTGGAGAATTTATTTTCCTAAGACAATTTAACTTGACTCTAATTAATTAATTTTTTGGCTTAGGATTTATTTTTATTTTGCGAGAAAAAATAATTAATTTACACAAGGGGATTTAATTATTTTTCCAACCCTCTAATACATGTGATTTTTTGTTTACAAGACTCAAAGAGGGAATACACATTTGTCTTAGACCCTCAAGACACATAACCCATCTACGACTCAATATGATCTAGTAAACCAAGTGACTTATAATAAAATAATTAAGCCAATTAGCTTAAATTATTCCCAAAACACTTTTACATCAGACTCGTCTAAAACACTAGGACTCATCTAATAATCCGACAATAAATTTCACCCTAGCTTTGGGGGTTTTAGTTGGAGGGAAAAAACCCTTCTGATTAGCCGTGTCGAAAAACACAGGTAATCAGTGAGGTTAGAAAACCTCCTAGGATGGAATTCATCATCAAATTATAGGCTTACCTAGCTTGTTACATAGACTCGAGGTTTTACTAAAATCATTTACAATATATAACTTGCAGAATGGGATTACCATGACACATGGACTACTGATATGTGATCTGATCTTTGTTGAAAAAAGTTGGTACTTCTGCTTCCTTGGAACTTTGACAAATCCAGTGCAACACTGCCTTTAGGGGTATAAGAATTTGTTGGGGAACTCCTTGATTGGGTAAAAGAAACTCCAAAGATTGTAATCTAATTGACTCCATTATCCCAATAGACTAGGCACTGGTCTAAACCTTGTTGATCACTTCAGCGAACATCTTTTCAAATCCCTCTTTGTCATTTCTAGGCCCTCACTCTAGTGTCTCCTAGGGCATCACACAAAATTTATTGCAGCCATCCATTTGGTGAGTGAGTTGGAGCACAACTGCACTGGGGTGTCCTCTAGGCCCTCACAAATTTTGAGAGAATTCCCATAGTTAGATTTGGAATTCCCTAGCTCCAATTCCGTTCTTGGTCCTAGGTTTCATAGGTTCGTGGCTTCATCAAGGATCATTGCATTGAAAATTCAAGTCAAATCTAATCTCTTTGATCCTTTTCCCCTCCCATACTTGGTCAAGACCTTTTGTTTGAAGTTTCACCCTAAACCCTTGACCTTGTTTGGGTCCACTTGGGTTCCTCTATGGTCCCACACCCTTTATCACTTTAATTTCACAAGGATTATCTCAGGAACCCTTTTATTATAGGAAATATTAGGTCTAGGGCATCCCTTTATCAGGGAATACTACTCAATCCTAGGTCTAGGTTTCCCTTTAGCCCTTCTTGGAGAGCCATACATCTTGATTTTAAAGCAAGCAACCCCTATCATCTGAGTCTCTCCTTTGAGTAGGCCTTTAAATCACTGTTTATATATCATTGATATACCATTCGTAGTGATTTCCTTAATACCGGGACTCCTCCCATCGATGAAAGTTTGTAAAGAGCAAGGGACATTGAATGAGGTGACAATGGGTCATTGTCCCATTGTTGCCACTTGGTCTAGTTGTTGCCCCTTTGGAACCCCTCCTAAGACCCCTACTAGATTGAGCGGTAATAGGTCATATATCCTCTAAGCCTTGCCAAGGAAGCCTTTGTTCTGGGGATAACGTTCAGCCCTAAAATAACAAGAGCAAGACCACCAGGGTGGAAATAGTGGCTGATCTCTTTGTTGCCTATGACCTAGGGTGCCTAGTGAGGCTTTGCACTAGTAGGCTATTAGATTCTTTAGTAACAATCTTGTTACTGATATGATTAGTAGAGTTGCTAAGGTCTTGGTAACCTGTTGGGATTAGCACACATAAGGCAGGAACCTATTGTCACCTTAGAAAAAGTCTCTGCTATTTAGAGGCAACTAACTCCTAAAAGGTCAAGAGACCAGTCCCACTTGATAACCCAACTAACTATAAATAATACTAGTGCCTTAGATGGGGTCAAGGAGAGGTGAAGGAGTTAATTCTTAGGGCTAAATTGTTGTTTTTGTGTATGATTATGTAATAGAAAACCAAAAAGCATATTAAATTATACCAATTGAATTAAAATATAGCATGGAACCACTCAAATTTGATGTACAGGAAAAATCCTAATCAAATATGGTCTTAGTTCTTTGTTTGGACTGTTGGTTAAGGATTTATAGATCAAAATAGCTCGGTATCCTGTTATATTAAACCAGAAAGTTTCCATAAGATAGAGGAAGCAATCTATTTATACTAATTTGGCCATCAAATGCATGCATTAGGAATAGTCAACTACCTCGGGAATTATGAAAGATCAAAATAGCTTGCTATCTTGTCAAATTGGACCACAAAGTCTACATAAAAAGGCAGAGAAAGAAACCTATTTTGACCAATTTGGCCATCCAACGCATGCCATAGCAGTCCTAGATCACAGGTCTAGTGGTGGGGATGTTTGTGGATGTTAAATGAGTCCTTTAAACCCACTTTCCAACCTATAACAGAAGAAAGAGACAATTGTCAACATGCTGAAAATTGTTTTTCTAAGAAAAGGGAGTAGACCCCTTTAGGAAAAGTGCCCAAATATTTTCTAGATCTAGAATTACACCTTAAATATGGATATAAATTGAATGATTTGGAGTTTAAACAGTAAAATAAACAAATACTAGCGAAATAGAGTCACTAAACAAGATTTCTAAATGAGTACTTACTTTTAGAGTGTTGGAAATCTTGGTGTTTGATGCAATTTTGTGTGCTGGAGCCAATAAAATTCTAGATTTTGCATTCAGTTGACTAGACACAAGTGAAAGATATGCCCAATGAAACCTTGTATCTATCCTTGGTTTAGATCTAGTGTTATATTCAATTTCTTCAAAGACTTGCTATCGTGGTGTAATAATAAAAAATCAGCAAGCATAAATCTAATGTTGAAAATAAAAAATTTGAGGATTTTTAAATAAAGTGGTTGTTGGAATTATACCTTGTACCAACCAATGCCTACCTCACCTTGTGGGGATCTGAAACCTGTGCCTTCGTAGATCGATCTTGCAGCTGGTCAGGGAAGAGGGTTTGGTCCACTGAGAGAAGTTGCTCCGCATAGTGACTTACTAAGTTCTCTATCTTTTGGACCTAGCTAGGAGTGGATCCTTGATGTGGTATTCTCCGATATTCAGATTGAGTGTGAGATGGAATACAAACTTCCTTCCAGGTAAAGCTCGCCTTCAAAATGGTCCAACAGTTTGAAACAATCCATCTGCAAAACAAAAAGAACAAAGTGGGGTTTCCCCCTAGTTTTTCTTCTCCACGTGACTAATGGCCCCATGGTGGCTCAACGTGTTAGCTTTTGTGTAATCTTACTTATTAGAGAAATTATTAGATTGTAACATGGTTACAACAATAAACTTGGAAGAAATAAACAAGTAAAATTCGCCCCACACAATGGACAAAAAATATTTGAACAAGGGTTCGCAAAACTGAGCTCTTTTTGTTGATGGCACTTATCTCATAGGACAACAACAACAACTCTACAAGGGAGGTTGTAACTTTATAAAACTTCTATAATGGATAGATAACGGCTACTTGGGATCCTCTAGAATTTTTTTTACTAGCCATCCACATGTTGGAGACTTGGTAAATTCATAAAATATTACATTACAAGAATTAATTTGCTCACTAAGGGGTTGAATTGGTTCACAATTCTCAAGTTGTTCCAAGATTCCTTTGCTAGTGGCCCGAAATGGTCAAATATGGAGTATAGTATACCTTAGTTAGTCAACGTCCTACTCCTAGGTCCTTGAAGAGGCTCAATTTGGTTATTGAGGAACACGACTTAATTAGGAGAGCCCGACTTGTTCATTTGAAATATTATTTTGCTTGGTAATGGCTACTTTTTCTGTCCATGACTTAATTTCTTGGTCCATGATATTCCCAATGGCTAGTTAAACCACCCAACAACTAGTTTGACTTGACTTTCCTTGGCTTATAAACTCGACTTGGCCACATGCCCTCTAGATCTCCAATGCCCAAGAGTTTTTGGCAATTATGACACTTGGATATGCTGAAACTGGCCCTGATCCGTATTGGGTATCGCTATCAATCTCTATATCCTACCTAGCATTGCCACCTTATCCCTGTCTCTGCCACGTCATCTGCTCATTGTGTTGGTTCTCTAATGCCCCAAGAAATTTGGGAAATCTAACATTGGGGTCCTATTCCTCTCACTTTGTAGACAACTTCTGATGTAATGCATGTATCATATTGCCTAATGCTACCTTGTTTTGCCACTTGGAAACCTGTTTGACTTGTTTGACCAAATTTAACCAAGCTGTAACTAGTCATTGTCTTCTCTGATTGGGAAAATTCTACATGGCATAAACGCGTCTCATCAAGCTGAACAAACTAAGCCCGAGTTGAATTTTTGACCATTGGGACCACTTTGCGTTGGGAATCATCAACTACCTTGGGAATTATGAAAGCTGTCAAAATGATACTACCATGCATGATAGCTACCTGAGAGATACAAAATCAAATGCAAGGTCATCTACAAACTCTATAGATTCTAACCATGTAGCAAGACATGTGCACCTTGATGTTGCTTGCACTGGTCCATACATTGGTGATCACCTCTACAAAAGTAGGCTCCAATAAAACCACGAATCCTCAAGTAAGCTCAACTAAAGGCCCTCCAATCCTATATAGGATGAAATGAACTCGAGATGAACTACAAGTGACTGACCATGGTCTGACCAAGACAACAACATACAGATAATAAAAACAAGACATAGGCCTAGGATGCCTAATATAGGGCCTCACATGGTTGTTACAATGCTTTTGACTCGTGACCTTGGGTTTACAATGGTGGTGATATATACTGCAAAAGTTTTAATATGTACCTCCACTGACATGAGGGGTAACAAGTCTTAGTACTTATAAATACATTGATATAATGAACTGTTTAGTTGCTATTTGTAAACTACTCAATAATTGTTCATTAATGAAACCACTTAAGTACAATGTTATTGTATCAATTAGTCTTAATCTGTAAATGTTTTCCATTTGGAGTTGGAAAAACCTAAGACTGAAACATAAGTCCATGCTTTTAGGCATCCATATTCTCTCAATATCTTGGGAGGTCCACATTGTCAAACATTGTTTTCGTTATTTATGAAAGCTAACATTATTGAGAGATTTACCTGGGGGCAGTTTGACATTTGTAAATATATTGAATATATCTTTCTTAGCACTAACATAATCTTAAATATTGTATAGTTTGAATGGAGGGAATCACACCTACCACTTATTGACTTGTGTATTTATTGTGAAAAACTGAATCTTATATTTCAAAGTTACTTTCTAAGAACATGAATATCTAGTTCATTCAAGAGCCCATTGAAAACTAAATTCCCATTAGTACACTTGCTATTTTTAAAGGTAGATTTATATCAATTTGACAGAGAGAAAAGAGAATTATTAATACAAACATACACATGAAGGGCCAAAAGACTGTAGTGCGCAAGGCTTAATCAACAGGAACGGCTACCCTGTAATTTTATCTCAGATGACTCTGATCAAACTAATCATATTTTTGGTATTGAGATCTAATTTATGGTTCTCAACATCTCTAAGTAGTTCTGTTTTCTTGTCTATTTATTTAATAGCTTATAACAAAGGGTTTCTTTCTGTCCATTGAGGACCCACTCTCTGTTTATTTGCATCTGCATCTTTATCTTATTGTGGAATAATTTTCTTACTTTATTTTAAGTGAGAACTTTCAGATGTAGAAGGGGGAAATCATAAAAAGTATATAACTTGTTAATTAGTCAAATGTTTGAAGAATTTCAGAAACACGGAAAAAAAGTAAGAGACCATAACTTACTGGAAGTGTTTTGGCAGGAGACATCGATCAAGATAATGGATATTTACTATTACACTACTTTTAGTTCTAATCCTGAAAGAGAATTTCAGGAATGAGCTTATGGGTTTGAGGCACATCTTTCAGAATCATGAGATTTTTTTTATTAGACCTAGCAAGAAAAAAAAGGTTGTGCATATTTGTACAGTTATATGTAATGGATTATTGCTGATGTGTTTTCATTGCAATTATAACAATATCTAACAACGATCCAGTCAACATGAGCTATGTTCTAAAAATTTGTTTGTAATACAAAATATTTGTCCAATATTCTGTAGGTGGTGCATCCCGCATCTTTGTGCCACAAATTGCCAGACAAAGTTTCACTGGAAGAGGGTGCTATGTGCGAGCCTCTCAGTGTGGGTGTGCATGCCTGTCGCCGTGCTAGTATCCAAGCTGGTACACATGTTTTAATATTGGGGACTGGTCCCATTGGTCTGGTCACTATGCTCGTTGCTCGTGTATTTGGTGCTGTTAGAGTAGTAGTCACAGATATTAATGAGAAATGCTTATCTACAGCAAAGGAGTTGGGGGCTGATTCCACTATCCTAGTCAGTTCGGATATGAACGTAAGAATTTGTGTCGATACCTGGTCCCTTCTATTTTATTTTCTTTTAAATATATGATTCTCCAAATCTAGAATGTTGTGGTATTCTGCTAAGCACTGAAGGATATGATGTTTGCAACTTATGTTCAGAGGTATGTTTACCTTTATTTTTCATTAGGTGCACATTTCTTTAAAAACTATGAAACTAGTAAAATAAGGAGATCAAGGGCTAGGACTCAAAATAGAGTGTGCTTTATGTACAGACATGAAAATTTGTCTGCACCAATGCCTATCCACATGAATGCCACACAAATGCCTATATATGTTGGCAGATCTACAGGCAGAAGAATGCTGGTGCTAAGAGATTTGGTAGAATGTTAGAAACAATATTTATTTTATATTCATGGACTGGTCCCATCGGTCTGGTCACTTTGCTCGTTGCTCGTGTATTTGGTGCTGTTAGAGTAGTAGTCACAGATATTGATGAGAAACGCTTATCTGCAGCAAAGGAGTTGGGGGCTGATTCCACTGTCCTAGTCAGTTCGGATATGAATGTAAGAATTTGTGTCGATACCTGGTCCCTTCTATGATTTATTTTCTTTTAAATATATGATTATCCGAATCTAGAATGTTGTGGCATTCTGCTAAGCATTGAAGGAGATGAAGTTTGCAACTTATGTTCAGAGGTATGTTTACGTTTGTTTTTCATTAGGTGCACATTTATTTAAAAACTATGAAACTAGTAAAATAAGGAGATCAAGGGCTAGGACTCAAAATAGAGTGTGCTTTATATACAAACATGAAAATTTGTCTGCACGGATGCCTATCCACATGAATGCTACACAAATGCCTATATATGCTGGCAGATCTACATGCAGAAGAATGCTGGTGCTAAGAGATTTGGTAGAATGTTAGAAACAATATTTATTTTATATTCATGGAAAATTTCCATATTTTTGCAGATTGATCCTCAACTGTGCACGTTTTAGAAGTTTCAACCAGTTGTTTCATGATAGTATAGAATTTGTTTGGTATTGACTTGCATTTTTCAGCTGAACTTCCATTGTTTCAGGCTGCTTGTTACCTCGGGTTACACTTTCTTGTATAGGACAGAGGCAAGATATTTTTATTAGTATGTCTAACAATGAATTAAATCTAACTTCATTATAATCTATACAAGCATTTATGCCGAGATAATAAATTTGGAAAATTCTCTTAACCAATCAAGCAGACTTGACTTAGCTAGCAATATTTCCTCATGAACTTTTTTTTATAGGGAAAAACAATAATTTAATGAGATTTCTTTTCTAGAACGTACCTTATAAGAAACTTAAAAAGGATAGTGTTACCACCCAAATTGTATGTGCATGATAAAAGCCCCAATCCACAATGCACATTCCGGCGGGGACCTTCTAGGGAGGTCACCCACTGTCACCTCAGCAACCTGTCCTCTTGCTTAAGGCTAACTTGTCTTTGATGCAAGGGGGGCTTCCCTACTAGAATCACTAAGGCTAGGCCACAAGGTGATGTCAATGGTTGCCTCAATGAAACATATTTTGGATATTTTTTAGGGTTTTTTGAAGAAGGGAAAAAGGTGATGGGGAGATATGAATATTAGTGCCAATATCCATCTAGGGCTATGGAGTCAAGAGGAATCAAGTGGAAAGATAAGATCAAGTTGGTTATTTGGTGTTTTGTGGATTAGGGAAAGAGGTTAAAACTTGTTATCTGAATTAACCCCTTAGCTAATCAAGCAAAATCATGAAATCATGTCCCCGCTCAAAGGGATCTCTCCAAGGGGAAAGACTTCAACCACAAGATCGACTATGGCATGACATACAATCAAAACCCCTACTAAGGAACTTTGGAGTATATCCTTGCAAGGAGGACCAAAACTTACCACAAACGAAACAGAGTGTGAGAAAAGAGTCTAGACATCCTCCTTCCAAGTGACAAAATTGCCCTTCAAATGAATTGACCTTAGTAGCCTTGTGGTAGTCTTGAGTAATCACAATAACGGCTTTAATGTTGTAGAAAAATTAACCAAGAAAGAACAGCTTCTAAGTCAAAAATAACCAAGAAAGAACAGCCCTTCACATAAAAAATGCTCCCATAAAGATATTTCTATTAAGCTCCAAGGAGAGGAATGCTCTCACATTCCAACCATGAAAGAAAATGAGGGAGTTCATCTCTTTATATGGGTGATGCCTCTCTCCTTTACAATAAAATATCAATTCCATAAGTGATTCCTTAATCAAGCTAAGTAAATCACAATTCTAACTAATTAAGCTATCACAACAATAAAATAAGAGTGGTCTAGCCACTTGTACATTGACAAAATGAGATAAATCTCGCAAGAGGGGTTGATCCCCCAAAGAAGAGCACAAAATGGTACAAGCTACAACGTTGAGCCTCCAAATGGTCCAAGGTTGGTCTAATGGTCAAACCATCCTCCCCAAATGTGCAAATCAGCCCTCACAATGTGATGAAATGCCCTCCAAAGTCAAGCCTTGAAGTGCAACTATCTCAAGGAAAGTGTGCTAAACTACGTCAAAAGGGGAAGCATACATGATAGCGGCTACACAAGTCTTCTAATGTAATGATCTAGCACCCAAATCATAGTCAAGTATGTCCAACATTCACCCAAATTGCTGCAATGCCTGTATTTAAATTTGATTTGACCCTCAATGGGTGTACATAACCTTTGAAACAACTCCATAGAATACTCAAATTATGGTCTGATTCCTCCAAATGATGTCTCAAAACAAGGTCCATGCCCATACCTTTGATCAAATCTCCATGAGGTGTGGGGATGACATTTTAAGTCATAAAAATGAGTCATAAATCCCCCCAAAAAGAAGGTGACATGAAGATACAAATGAATTTAATCTTTATTTTAGCTTATCATTCTCCAAGATAGTTCCTATTACCCATTGCTAGTGAGTGACATCCATAGGAAAATTTTTCTCCTAGAATTGACTTCAGCCGACAGCCAACTGTTGAAGGAAATGTAACTAGGTTCGGTCTTCATAAATGTACTTTTGATATTTGTATTTATTCAAGAAAAGAAATATTATTTTTATAATATATGTCAATGAATTTCTTGCTCGTTGAAATAGGTCTAGCACATGTTAAAGTGCTATATGTGACTCAAAGAGTAAAAAGAATTATGTTGAACAATGAAGACCTTAAGGGCATGTTACTATAGGTATACTTATGTATTAGAGTCAAAGAAGTCACCTCCAAGCAAAGTCAAGTCTCCTCCAAGCATGTGGCACCATCAAAAGAAGCTATCCGAAGCAAAGATAGCAAGTCAGCCTACAAACAACAAGTCGCCCTAAAGGAGGGACAAACCTCTATATATAGAGGTTGTCTACTCCCTCAAAAGAGAACGCAACCATCTCTGAAATCAGTGAAGTCAAGAAGTCAAGAAAAGGACGAAATAGGACGAAGACAAGGAGCCTCTAGTGCACAGAAGTAAGAGGAAGTATAAACAAAGGTTGAAGAGTGTTTTATAGGGCAAATACAGTCACACATGCAAGAAAAGGAAGGGCAGTCTGCGGTTATATTATCAGCAAGATCACATTCACAGTCACATGTTCATCATTGGTTGGGGTAGAAAGTTAGGCCTATAAGGCCTCCTCCTCAAACGAAGGGAAGGCTCTCTCAAGCAAAGGTGAAAGAACCTTAAGTTGCAAGGGTACCTACCACACGTGCGAGAATCTAGGGCTATTGTACAGTCACTTCATTCTACATCTACATCTCAAGGAGGATCTTGTTTGATTGAAAGAAGGAAGGTGTCTACATAAGTGAAGGATATCTCTAAGTATAGAAGAGAAGCATCTTATCTAGAGCTCACATAAACAAGGTCTATCAACAGTTGGAAGAAGGACGAAGTGACAAGTAATGAGTGTTGATTTTGGGTAGCATCGAATGTGCTCTAGCTCCAAAAGTTTGTGGAGGGGCTAGAACACATGAGATCTCCAAAACCCAGAAATCATTTGGAGAAATTCCACTGGGATTGTGAGTTTTCAAAATAATTAATATTTTTAATGGCATTCCTAAGTCCAAACTTAGGAAGATAAAAATATTAATGGGTATTAATAAAAATATGGGTGAGACGCTTCCAAGAGATGAAGATCAAGTCTGTTTTAATCTTAGTCATTGATTAGGGACTTAATTTTGGTTGTTGACTCATCAACAGGACAAGTGTAAGAGGAGGCTTGAGGGTCAGTTGGAGATACACCATATTGATCAATCAGTTCAATTTTTTTGGGGCGAGGTTTGCTGAGAAAGTCGAACAGGTGATCTGAGTTGAAATAGAGGGGTAGGGATGGTTGGGGTTGGAGGATCTTCTCTGGGACCCCGAATACTCAGCACGGAGATGCAGAGATACACCAGAAGAGGTAGCACAGACCAAGGGAGGCTGACGCTGGGCCAGGAGGGCCCACACATAGCTTGACGTTGTGCCAGCGTAGGGGAAGAGCTATCTTCCTTCAAAAGTATGAATTTAGTCGGGGAGCAACAAGATCAGTCGAGAAGGCTGATGTCAGAGCTCCAAGAGGTAGTAAAAGGCAGCGGAGGGCTGACACAGAGTCTCAGAAGTGCTTCATGTAGGCCCACGCAGCTACTGCGAATGGGCAGCACAGTTGAAGCCAGGTATAGTCAGTTCAGTTGTTGGATCAGAGGGATTTTTGTCGGATGAAGTGAGGTAATCTCACTTAGGTTTCTGCCAGTATATTTTATTCATATAACTGGATTGTCGAGAGGACATCCAGAGTTGTATTCAAAACTACTGCTTAATAATAGAAAACCCTCAAAGCTGTTGCATCGGTTTTCCCGCATGGGTTTTTCTGGGGACGTGTTGTCCAAAAATAACGGTGTCCCTTGTGTGTTTGTCTCATCTATTTCAATTTATGATCTATATTTCAGTGTAGTTTGCAGTAGTGTTTTTCATCATTGTTTATAATTAAATAACTTGTTGAATGAAATAACAAGTAGGAGATGATAAACCGGTGACTGCAGTAAGATTTTTGTTTGTATAGATTCAGAAATTTTCACATGGTATCAGAGGTTTGCAGAACATCAGAGACTGAAACCATCGGCCGAGAGATCCAGCAAGTCTGCTGCAGAAAGGCAGTTGTCCCAAGTGACAACGTTGTTTTAGAGCTAAAGGAGCAGCTAAAGGGGTGACGTAGTGCCAGGAGGAGTGACACAAAAGCTCACGCAGTACCTGCGCCAGCTTTCTGAGCTAGGAGGAGGAGACGCAGTAGTCGAGAGGAGCTCACGCAGTGACTGCATCAACTCTCTGGGCCAACGCAGAGCCTGAGGGGCTTAGATCAGTCAATTGTTGGGGCAATAGGAGCAGTGCAGATTCGATCTGTGGTGCTGGTAGGATGTTGTTACTGTTGTTCCAGAACAGTCTCTGTGGAGATGAAACCGAGGTAGAGGGAGTCACTACCTTGACGGATTTCTTGCCGAAAGAAATCTAAGTCCGGGTTGCTGAGCAACAGCAAAGGAGGATTAGAGAAGAGGTGATTCGACATTATTTGGCGGGAGGATTTCCTTGTAGGAAATCAGGACTTAGAGGGAGTCTAGAAAGAACCTGTTCCTTAGAGGATTTCTAGCGCCAAAGAAACCCAGATCCGAGTCTTGCTGGGGCAGTAGTAAGAAAGGGAGAAGAGAACCTGTTCTACACTTGTTTGAGCAGAGATGGCAGTTAACGAACTGAGGGATCGGGACAGATTGGATGGAGCATCTAACTTTGTCATCTGGAAGGCTAGGATCCTGGCAGTCTTGGATAAGAATCGCATCAAGGAAGATGCCTTGAAAGTGGTGGTTGTACCGGTTGATGTTGATCCTCTCAAGATATACGAGGAGGCTTAAGCAAAGGCGGAATGCATGATCTTGGATGGGATCAAGAATCATGTGGTCCCACATATTGCTGAAAAGGAAACAACAAGGGAGATGTGGGAGGCCTTGATCACCTTGTATGAGGGAACTTCCGTCCAATAGAAGATGTTGCTTGAGAACTAGCTAACAGAGTTTTAAATACAGAAGGGAGAAGAAATCGATCCCTTCCTTCTCAGGTTGCAGGGGATTCGAGACCAGTTGATTTCTGTGGGGTCTACACCAAATCCTAAGTTCATGGTCAGGACTGCCCTGAATGTTGTCACTGAAGACAGTGAGACCTTTATCCAGAGCATCTTGGGTAGGGTTTCTCTCCCCAGTTGGGAGGAGATGTGGGCAACTATTTGACAAGAAGAGATCAGGCAGTTAACCAAGGTAGGAAGTAGTGACAAAGGAGTCAGAGCCAAGAAGGAGGAAGAGGAGGATGCAGCTCTCGCATCAGCGGGACAACCAAGGCAGCAAAAGAGGAAAAATAAAGACATAACCAAAGTCAGATGCTTCAGATGTGGGGAACTGGGACATTTCGCCACTCAATGCCCTCAGAAGAAGGGCAAGGAAGAGAAGTCTGACTCGAAGGGTGCTCTAGCGAAAGCTGACAAGGAGGACGATGATGAGGATTGTGCCATGAGTGCTCATGCACCTCTAGGGAAGAGGTGGGGCGACATTGAGTTGTAATCGGGAGGACTACACCAAGGGTAGGATCCTTGAGGTGCCCAAACTCTTGGATCACATATAGCTACAGGAGCCCTTAATGACAGTAGCAGATTGATGGGAGTCAGTTGGTGTGTGGGATGATGGAGCAACAGTGGTAGAGCTAGAGTCTGAAGAAGTGCGATGGAGGTTGCAAGAGTGCGAGAAGCACAAGGAAGATTGCAGCAATGCAGTAGTAGCAGAGGGTTAGCACAAATTAGCAGCAGAGGTAGCTTCAGCATCATGGGGTATCCAAACTGACCAGTATGTCAGCTTTGGGTGGCTATTCAGTTGCTTACTTCTCAGCAACTAAGTTGCAGTGCAACAATTAGCAGTGGCAGTGCTATGGGCAACATGATAAAACAATTTGAGAGGGAGATGTAGTACAGATGTAGCAGTGACAGTGACAGTGTTATGGGTAGCAATATAGGGTGCAACATTACAGTGGATGAAGGGCAGCAGACCAAGCATCAACATCACAGAGGATCGATGTTGTGGATCAGTGTGATACTTCTGTTGGGAAGTATTGATAGAGCACACTCCTCGCTAAGAGGGAGTGTTGATTTTGGGTAGCATCGAATGTGCTCCAGCTTCGAAATTTTGTGGAGGGGCTAGAACACATGAAATCTCCAAAACCCAGAAATCATTTGAAGAAATTCCACCCGGATTGTGAGTTATTAAAATAATTGATATTTTAATGGGTATTAATAAAAATATGGGTGAGAATCTTCTAAGAGACGAGGATCAATTTTGTTGTAATCTTAGCCATTGATTAGGGACTTAATCTCAGTTGTTGATTCATCAACAAGAAAAGTATAAGAGGAGGCTTGAGGGTCAGTTGGAGATACACCACATTGATTAATCAGTTCGATTTTTCTGGGGTGAGGTTTGTTGAGAAAGTCGAACAGGTGATCTGAGTTGCAGTAGAGGGGCAGGGATAGTTGGGGGTGGAGGATCTTCAACGGGAACCCGAATACTCAACAGAGAGAGGTAGAGATACTGTAAATTTTTGTAGATGTTCTATGCTAAGAGCAATTTCAGTTTTCTCACAGCGATCATACAAGTAGTTAAGCAAAATGCAGATAGAACATATAAGCAGATCTTACAGAAGACAAATCAGAAACAGGAAAAATGTGTGTGTTCGT
>APFE030685443.1:33790-67477 GCA_000404065.3 Pinus taeda
GTTCTATGCTAAGAGCAATTTCACTTTTCTCACAGAAATCATACAAGTAGTTAAGCAAAATGCAGATAGAACATATAAGCAGATCTTACAGAAGACAAATCAGAAACAGGAAAAATGTGTGTGTTTGTTTCGGCGGTCAACAGGATGCTTCAACCAGCAAAGTCTCCTTTGGTTAGCCAGCCCAGCATGTGTCACAACAACCCTCCAACCAGTAGATGAGTCAACCCAAGTCAATTCTACAAAAGTCAACGCTGTCCTGAAAAGTCAACGCAGGGGCAGCAAGCTAAAAGTCAACGTAGCAGCAAAACGGTCAACCCTTTGACCTCGATTTTTGTGCCAGGTAGTACGGCCTTCAAAAATCGAACCTTCCACAAGTTTTCAGCTTGATTGGACCAAGCGTTGACCAAAGTCAACGCTGGTCAAACTTTCTGCGAAACCCTAGTAGCAAAAAATCGTACTGCAGCTCAGCCGTACGGTCTGTTCTCTTCGTCCTTCCCACGTGTGGCTGAAATTCGTCCTTTAGGTAGCTCGTACTCTTTAGGATGAGAGAGGAAGATGTGAGTTGTGATGTGTTGAAATTCTCTCCAACTTTTCCTGTATTTATATCCATCAATGAGGGTGTGTGACACATCTGTTGGGCATGTGAGCCTACATTACAAAACTGGCTGACCTTGCACATATAATTTATTAAGAATAATAAATTCAAAATATAAGTTCTGCTCATCGGATTAAGACTATTTTTATATGGATTTTACACCTCTCAGAAAGAGGAATCCAACAAAAATATTAGCCTCTTAATCTGAGCATCAGAACATGGAGTTTGGACCTAGTTGTCCAAATTTAACAGATACGCCAAAGGAGGCAACACAAATCAAGGGAGGTTGACGCTGGGCCAGAAGGGCCCACACATTGCTTGACGTAGTGCCAATGTAGGGGAAGAGTTATCTTCCTGCAAAAGTCTGAATTTAGTCGGGGAGCAACAGGATCAGTCGAGAAGGCTGACGTCAGAGCTCCAAGAGGCAGTGCAGGTCTAACACAGAGTCTCAGAAGTGCTCCACGTAAGCCCACACAGCTACTGCGAAGGGGCAGCATAGTTGAAGCTAGGGATAGTCAGTTCAGTTGCTGGATCGGAGGGATTTTTGCCGAATGAAGTGAGGTAATCTCACTTACGTTTCTGCCAGTATATTTTATCCATGTAACTGGATTTTCGAGAGGGCATCCAGAGTTGTATTTAGAACCACTGCTTAATAATAGAAAACCCTCAAAGTTGTTGCACCGGTTTTCCCGCATGGGCTTTGCTGGGGACGTGTTGTCCAAAAATAACAGTGTCCCTTGTGTGTTTGTCTCATCTATTTTAGTTTATGATCTGTATGTCAGTGTAGTCTGCAGTAGTGTTTTTCATCATTGTTTATAATTAAATAACTTGTTGAATGAAATAACAAGTAGGAGATGATAGACCAGTGACTGCACTAGGATTTTTGTTTGTATAGATTCAAAAATTTTCACATGGTATCAAAGGTTTGTAGATCATCGGAGACTGAAACCATCCGCCAAGAGATCCAGCAAATCTGCTACAGAAAGGCAGTTGTCCCAAGTGACAATGTTGTTTTAGAGCCAGAGGAGTCGCTGAAGGGGTGTCACAATGCCAGAGGAGTGACGCAAAAGCTCACGTAGTGCCTGCATTAGCTTTCTAAGCAAGGAGGAGGAGACGCAATAGCCGAGAGGATCTCACGCAGTGACTGCGTCAGCTCTCTGGGCTAGCACAGAGCCTGATGGGCTAGATCAGTCAATTATCGGGGCAGCAGGATCAATGCAGATTCGATCTGTGGTGCTGGTGGGATGTTGTTACTGTTGTTGCAGAATAGTGTTTGTGGAGACGAAACCGTGGTAGAGGGAGTCACTGCCTTGACAGATTTCTTGCCAAAAGAAATCTAAGTCCAGGTTGCTGAGCAACAACAAAGGAGGATTGGAGAAGGGGTGATTCGACATTATTTGGCGGGAGGATTTCCGTGAATGAAATCAGGACTCAAAGGGAGTCTAGAAAGAATCTGTTCCTTAGAGGATTTCTAGCGCCAAAGAAATCTAGATTCGAGTCTTGCTGGGGCAGTAGTAAGAAAGGGAGAATTGAACCTATTCTACACTTGTTTGAGCAGAGATGGTAGTTAATGGACTAAGGGATCAGGACAGATTGGATGGAGCATCGAACTTTGTCATCTAGAAGGCCATGATCCTAGTAGTCTTGAACAAGAATCACATCAAGGATTATGCCTTGAAAGTGGTGGTTGTACCAGTCGATGTTGATCCACTCAAGAAATATGAGGAGGCTCAAGCAAAGGCGAAATGCATGATCTTGGACGGGATGAAGGATCATGTGGTCCCACATATTGCTGAAAAGGAAATAACAAGGGAGATGTGGGAAGCCTTGACCACCTTGTATGAGGGAACTTCTGTCCAACGGAAGATGTTGCTTGAGAACCAGCTAAGACAGTATTAGATGTAGAAGGGAGAAGAAATGGATCCCTTCCTTCTTAGGTTGCAAGGGATTCGAGACCAGCTGACTTTCATGGGGTCTACACCTGATCCTGAGTTAATGGTCAGGACTGCCCTGAATGCAGTCACTGAAGACTAGGAGACCTTTGTACAAAGCATCTTGGGTAGGGCTTCTCTCCCCACTTGGTGTGGGTAGCTCTTTGACAGGAAGAGATTAGGCGGTTAACCAAGGCAATATGTAGCGACAAAGGAGTCAGAATCAAGGAGGAAGAGGAGGATGCAACTCTCACATCAGCGGGATAACCAGGGCAACAGAAGAGGAAAATGAAAGACATAACCAAAGTCAGATGCTTCAGATATGGGGAACTGGGACATTTCGCCACTCAGTGACCTTGGAAGAAAGGCAAGGAAGAGAAGTCTGACTCAAAGGGTGCTCTAACGAAAGCTAACAAGGAGGACAATGATGAGGATTGCGCCATGAGTGCTCATGCACCTCTAGAGAAGAGGTGGGGCGAAATTGAGTGTAGTTGGTAGGACTACACCAGGGGAAAGATCCTTGAGGTGCCCAAACTTTTGGATCACATATGACTACGGGAGCCCTTAATGATAGTAGCAGACTGACGGGAGTTGGTGCGTGGGATGATATAGCAACTGTGGCAGAGCTAGAGTACCAGAGTTTGATGAAGTGCAATGGAGGTTGCAGCGGTGAGAGAAGCACAGAGCAGATTGTAGCAACGCAGTAGCAGCAGAGGTAGCTTCAGCATCACGGGGTATCTAGACTGACCACTATGTCAACTTTGGGTGGCTATTCAGTTGCTTTCTTCTTAGCATTTGAGTTGCAGTGTAGCAGTTAGCAGTGGCAGTGCTATGGGCAGCATGATGCAACATTTTGATAGGGAGTTGTAGTATAGATGTAGCAATGAGAGTGGAAGTGTCATGGGCAGTGGTATAGGGTGCAACAGTGTAGTGGATGAAGGGCAGTAGGCCAAGCATCAACAACACAGAGGACTGATGCTGTGGATCAGTGTGATACTTCTTTTGGGAAGTATTGCTAGAGCACGTTTCTCGCTAAGAGGGAGTGTTTATTTTGGGTAGCATCGAATGTGATATAGCTCCAAAATTTTGTGAAGGGGCTAGAATACATGAGATCTCCAAAACCCAGAAATCGTTTGGAGAAATTACACCCAAATTGTGAGTTATTAAAATAATTAATATTTTTAATGGGGTTCCTAAGTCTAAACTTAGGAAAATAAAAATATTAATGGGCATTAATAAAAAATGGGTGAGAAGCTTCTAAGAGACAAGGATCAAGTATATTTTAATCATAGCCATTGATTCATCAACAAGAAAAGTATAAGAGGAGGGTTGAGTGTCAGTTGGAGATACATCACATTGATTAGTCAGTTCGTTTTTTGTGGGGCGAGGTTTGTTGAGAAAGTCAAACAGGTGATCTGAGTTGCAGCAGAGGGGAAGGGATAGTTGGGATTGGAGGATCTTCTTCGGGACCCCGAATACTTAGCAGAGAGCGGCAGAGATATGCTAGAGGAGACAACGCAAACCAAGGGAGGCTGACGTTGGGCCAAGAGGGCCCACACATTGCTTGACATAGTGCCATCACAGCAGAAGTCTAAATTTAGCCAGGGAGCAACAGGATTAGTCGAGAAGGCTGACGTCAAAGCTCCAGGAGGCAGTAAGAGGCAGCGCAGGGCTAATACAGAGTCTCAAAAGTGCTCCACGTAGCTATTGCGAAGGGGCAACGCAGTTGTAGCCAAGGATAACCAGTTCACTTGTTGGATCAGAGGGATTTTTGCCTAGTGAAGTGAGGTAATCTCACTTAGGTTTCCGCCAATGTATTTTATCTCTGTAACTAGATTGTCGAGAGGGCATCCAGAGTTGTATTCAAAACTACTGCTTAATAATAGAAAGCCGTCAGAGCTGTTGCACCGATTTTCCCACATTGGGTTTTTTGAGGACGTGTTGTCCAAAAATAACGGTGTCCCTTGTGTGTTTGTCTCATCTATTTCAGTTTATGATCTGTATGTTAGTGTATTCTGCAGTAGTGTTTTTCATCATTGTTTATAATTAAATACATTGTTGAATGAAATAACAAGAGATGATAAACCAGTGACTGCAGTAGGATTTTTGTTTGTATAGATTCAGAAATTTTCACAACGAAGTGCCAGAAGAAGGAAGAGAGTGTCGGAGAACAAAGTGGAGAAAGGAGGAAGGACTTGACTTGTGCATGGAGGATATTCTTGTCAAAGGTATAGGGTTTAGCATTGATCAATAAGAAGCTTCAATAAGAGAAATTTACCAAAGGGTTTTCCTCTCAAGAGAAGAGAGGTTTCGGCCCTGGCAAAGAGCCAACATCTTGTGTTCTTGTTCTTATGTTTTTGGTAGCAGTTTGATGAAGTACACACATGCATTAATAAGAAGAAGAAGATTAAGCTAACAAGAAAAAGTAAATAGACTCCACAAATTGTTATCAAGTCAAGAAGAATCACACCACACCTAATTTCCCTTGATTCTTCAACACCAACAACCCCTTGCAGCCATCAAATAGCTTGATGTGCCAACATTATCAACAACCTAGGCCTTCCAACCTTGAAAGTATGGATTTAATTATGTAATTGGGTATTTTTTCTTGCTTATCATGGACACTTTGGACATAGATTAGTGGGGGCATTTAGTGGAAAGAATGGGCTTGGTATGTACCCTTGTTCCCTAGTCCCAATTCGGTGGCTAATCTTGTATCCTAGTCTCGTGGAATCTCCTTTATTTGCTACTAACTTTATGTAATATCCCGAATTTTGGTTTTATGCATTAGAGACAATTTTGGAGAAGGGGAGAAATTTATGACATTGGGGCTTAGGAGGAAAAAGGAAAATTACAGCTTTAGTGGAGAGTGGGGACTACAAGGAGAGAAAATTTGACCCAAGTGACAATTCGCACTAGTGAGAAGAGAGAGAAAAAGGAAGTGGTGTGAATTAGTGGAAGCTAGGGACCACCAAGGGAGAGAGGGCTAGAAATTATAAATAGAGCTTGGAGGCCTCCATTTGGTACCTTTTGATTATTTGACAATTAACACTAGTTTTGTTGAGCTGCTTAGCCAAGACAACCCGTGTTGTTCAGCACAAGGAATTTTTAAGCGAGAATTCCACCCTCATTTCGGAGAACTTTGAGTGTCTCCCTAATGAGGGAATTTGGGGAGCTCAATTCAAAGTTTCCATTTGGCATAATTTTTGGTTACTTTAGCCGGTGCATGTTTCTTCTAGGGCACGACAGTGGTTTGAATGGCTTGTGGAGAGATTGGTTATGTAGGAGCAGAGCATCGAAGGATTTGTAGTTGTTTTCCATTATTATCTGGAGATTTGGTGGTGATTATTAGGGTTGAGTTTGAGGGAATTCTTGGAGCTAAAATTATACATTTCTAGAAGTGCGTAGGGGTCTCTAGGCAGCCTTGCGTAGGGGCTAGAGAAATAGAGGTTGAGGAGTGATAAGGGCTAGAGATAGAAGGTATTTCTCAGTGGAGAATTTAGCAGGAGTTGGGAGAGCTTTCCAGTGGTGGATTCAGGCTTATTTCAAGAGTTGGGATGACTCGAGTATAGAGGCTCCCTATAAAGGATAAATGGGGTTCCATCAAGTTGCAAGATAGTGGTGTAAGATAGATCCATTTGGAGTTGACCCCCCACAGTAGCACTCCATTTCTTGAACAATAACATTCCCCAAACATCAGGTATATCAATAACTATAACATCCATGAGCAATGATATGTCCTTATTCAAGGCTAATAACACTTTAAGATCCTTGATGAGACCTTCAACATTAATGGATCTAGAATCAAAGACACACACATTTTTATCTTTACGAGTGATACTTAGATCGAGTTGCTTCATAACTTTTAATGGCATGTTGTTCGCAAAAGCCCTGGAATCTAACATACAATTGTGTAAAAGGAGGCCATTAAGCAAGAATGGCTCATAACCAGGATTGGTATTAGAGAGGTGTATATTTTGCAACATGATAGGTGGGTCCTCTACATCCTCAATCCCTAAAGCTTGTTTTACAAGCCATCTTTGGGACGAAAGCTTGGCTATTTATTTGATAGGAACCTGCATGGTCATCTATCCTATAGCAACCCCTGCATCAATGTTGAGTTCAATTTCCTTGTATTTGGCTTTGGGCTTGGATTCCCCTTTAGGAGGATGCTTTTTGGTGTTATCTTTCTTAAGGGGGTCTTTCTTTGGGGGTTCCTTTGAAAGAGGTTTCTTTGGAAGACATTGCTTAGGAGGAGATTCCTTCTTTTTCAATTCTTCAAAGCTTATGGAGGGGATTTTGTCATTCTTTCTTGAGAATTGGATCCCTTTGACCCATAGTTTTTAAAACCGGAACCGGTGTCCGAACCGGTCCACCTAATGAACCGGTTTACTGACCGGAACCGGTCTAACCGGGACTGGTTTGGTCTAAATGAACCGGTTTTTAAAAAATACATTAAATAATTAAATTTTAATGAAACAAAACTATTTTTAAGATGTAAAACCATAATTCCAAGCCAATATAGACAAAATATGCAAGTTTTTCTCATTTATATACCATGTAAAGGTGAATATATCAAAATGGCACCGAGTGAAATACATATCATTGACAAAATAGCAAAATACATAAGAAATGAGGCTCTAAATGGCCTACAAAGTCCAAAAACAATGCTGCAAGCTATGAGGCCATTGGCCTACTACAAGTCTACTGTGTACACATGATCAATCATCAAGTTCATCACCACTACTAGACACAGGATCATCATCAGGAGCTACATAGACATCATCTGGTTCAAAGTCTAAGGATGCCTTAGACTGATCTGCAACCTCAGTATCAATGCCACCAATGATAATAGAAGTGGACCTAATGGAAGCATGAGTTTGTCGACCTGCATGACTAGTGCCTTCCATTGGTTCTTTGCCTTTCCTTGATGCCACTGTAGATCCTAGTTCTGATGCCACCACATAATTTGAGTCATCCCCCGCTAAAGCCATGTCGATATCAAAATCAGCCTCAAACACAGTTTCTTCAGTCTCCTCCACCCATTGTGATGTTGGATCAATATCGTCCAACACAATGGGATCTAGATTAGGAGTTTTGCTCATCATTTGGAGCTCTGATTGCATTTATTATTTACCCCCAAACCATGAAATTTTGAAAACCATTAAGTCTGCTGAATTTTGAGTGAAATCTAAAATTCTAGTTTCACCATATGAAATCCAATGAGGTCAAAAGCACTCTCAAACATCCTGAGTCATTTCATGGTAATGTTAAAAATTTAAGTAAAAGTGACATTTCCTTTAATTTTCATTTTCATCCTTTTACTTTAAGAATTTAACATTACCATTAATTGCCAACATTGTTAGGGTTGAAACTTGAAACACCCTTAGTTGCCCCCCAAAACCCCTGAAACACAGTCAAAAATATGCTTTTTTAACTTTACGGTGGGCGTGCCTAAAATCGGCCGGTTTGATACAAACTGGCCGGTTCTGTCCTAAACCGGCCGGTTCCGGTTAGGGCAAAAAAATGGACAAATGGGCATTCAAACCGGGTTTTTTGGCCGGTTTAGACAGGTAGCCTTGCTAACCGGCTGGTTAGACCGGTAACCGGTTTTTAAAACTATGCTTTGAATCTTTCACTATCATCAGCGTTGAAGATAGGCTCATCCTTTTCATCTTTGAGTTTCACTTCACTAATCCGAGGATGAGTGTATTTGTCACCTAATATAATGTTGAAGGCTCGGGTTTCACCAACTATATTCATTTGCTCACCCCCCTACTCATCTTCACTTTCTTCATTATCACTTTTCTCATCTTCAGAAGATGATTCTTCTTGTTCCACAGCATTGGTGGAGCCAAAGTGTTGGGAACCTAGGGTGGAGTCTACTTGCCCTCATCATTAGTCTTCTTGACAAAAGGCCTGTTCTTTGGAACAAAACTTGACTTTTGAGCCTTTTCAAGAGCAGTGAATTTGTTCATTTACAACCTATCCCTAGGGTTCATGTCTTCGGATAATTTGTCAAGTTTCTTAAGGGCCATGACTAGGGCTTCCTCAACCCGATCCTTAGACTTTCTCTTTTTGGTTTCAACCTTAGCCCCCGGATGTTCAAACACCTCAATTTTAGAAATATTCAAGTTTTGTTTGACCTCAATGACAATTTCTTTGGCCTCAACAAAAGTCTTGGTCTTTTTTCCATTTAGTTGATATTGCAGGTGCCCTCCAACCACTTTAATGAATTTGTCGAATATTAGCACATCAGGAGGTGTAAGATGATTAGAAACATCCCTAACAATTCTATCAAAAATTTGGATAAATTCCCTAATATCTTCATTGCCTTTATTTTTTATGTGGTAAAACTTTTCAAGGTTAAAATCACCTTCGGCATCAAATGACCATCTCTTGATGATCTAAAATGACCATATACTAATAATTGATGAAGAATTGATTAGCCATTAGTGATTTGAATGATAATTGAAAGCACGAAAATCGAGGAAAATTGCTGGAGTAGAACACTTTACGACAGCTGATAAACCATAATTAAGATGCAAAATAGAAGTGAAAACAGCGAAAACACAGATATACCAGACAACAAGATTGATTACGGAATTCGTCCCTGATGGACTACGTCTCCGGGTCTGCTTCCAAGATGGGCGACCGTTTTATTAGGAATGAGAAGGAAGAAGTCGATTACACAGTGAATTAGATAGTCTGAACTTGCACACAGGCAATTCTGACCTCTATCATCAGATGGCTCCCTGAACCAACTTTCCAACGCCGCTTACAGTTTCCAAATCCAACTCCGGATGCTCTCGAAACACTGAAAACAAAACAACCTATGTCCTCCAAAACCTACATACAAAAACCCAAAACCACCCTTCTTTTTCAATGGAGAGAAATTCTACCTCTTAAAGACCTCCAGGTTCATCAAAACCACTTTGGCTGAATGTATGGTGAATTTGGTTAAGTTTGGATTGGCTTTACAACTCGGTCAAGTTGTTAGGAGACACCTTGGTTCATTGGGCCATGGTCTTCGAATTATTTAAAAACAAATCAACAATAAAAATCCATAAACAAACCTTATAATAGTGCACAACCGTTAGCCGATTGCTAACCGAGCAGAGAAATCCAACAGTGCATGTGAACAGTTGTGTTTCCCCGCTGTTAGGGCTCCGCTAGTTTGATGACCTTAACCATGATTGTTTACGGTTGCGACTGTTCTGGCATTCACATGCGCCACTACCTCTGACTGTAACCGTCCACCGAAAATGCAGACAAACCTTAACTGCGCAGTTGGCTACCTTGCTATTCACATGAGGCGGTTGCGGTAACGGTTTTAGAGCCCGTGGTCTATACAACCCTAGCGGTCTTCCACTGCTACTGGTCACATGCTTTGCGGTCCCGCTGCGGTTATGACCAGCAATTAGGGACCCGTGGTTTATTCTGCTACTCACATGTATATGGTTTCCGATGCAGTTTTGTAACTGCGGTTAGGAGCATATTTATGTTTTATGTGTATTATGTAATGTTTTAACAATGTGATTTAGGCCGAGAGTTGATTAAGGTTAGGGTTTTAATTTTATTAACATAGTGTTAGGTTTAGTGCATAGGATTAGGTTTTAAGTTTTTAATACATAATTTTTCAATGTATTAGGGTTTCAATGGTTTAGCATAGGTTTTGGCATATGGTTTGTAGCTTAGGAATTAGGATTTGATACATAGATTAGGGTTTGTAAAATTTTTAGGCATAGGTTTAGGGGTTGTACATAGATTAGGGATGATTTTAAAACCCATGTGTACAATTTTGACACAATGCGACGTTCACAAAATTTGTCACACGATGACAAATAACCCATGCCTATCATCGACAAACGACAATATCGATCCTCTGCCGCGACGACAACCCACACACATCATTGACTTCAGCTATCTTTGCAACGACAACTCGGACGATGAATCTATGCCACTAACAACATTGATGTCGACAAGTCAAACCTGCAAAGTTGAAACTGAACTGAAGCGACAATGACACTGAATGATACCTATGAATACTGATGACGATACTTTAAACACTTGTGCAATTGGATCGATGGATCCTCCTGGATCACTCCTCTCCACTTGAAAGCTTTTGGACCACAAAAGTTTGACTAAACAAATAGTCGATGAGGGTAGAACTCCCTCTCTTTCCATCTTGACCTGACGATGTACCAATACATTCGATCAATCACCTGCATGTGATGACCCTGATGATGCTGAACATGATACATTTTGATTTGGTGACTTGTTTCTTCCATCCGCAGTATGGACAACATGCGACGATGGGCAAACAACCTGTTATCAACATGGCAATTGAATTCTTTCCACGAAGAATCATGAGTTAGTGATTCAGAAACATCTTTGAAAACAGTATTTGTAGAACTTTGTTCAATACATCTGATGGGTATTAACAATCTACTTTCCGGAATAACTGAAATATTCAAAGACTCCTTTGATTTTGACTTCATATCAATCACTTGACTTGATTTACTTTCCTGTTGACTGATTACTAAGTGAACTTGTTGCCCATAACTCATCCAGCTGTGATGAAAAGACTGTTGCAACTTAGTTTGATTTTGAAAGTATCTAAGTAATTGTCGATTTACTTGAATCACTATTTCTTCGTCTATTAACTGATATTTCCTTTGACTAACACTTTCACTTAATGCATTAGTTTTCAAATCATGATAAGGAAACTTTAGATCTACTTTTGAAAATTCTTTGTCATGAAAACTTATATTCTTCCTCTCCACTTGAAAAGAGGCTTCATTACTTTTTAAAGCATGAAATGATGATGCAATACCAAAGAAATGAAACATTGACTTTCCCTAATACTGACCTGCACCCCTGAAACTGAAAATAAACATCCCTGAAACAAGTCTCTGACTAGACCCACATGTACCATTCCCTGCAATAAACTGTTGATGATGATAGTTTCTATAATTCAGTTGAATGAATGAATTGAGATTCATTTTGTCTTTAAGAAGATGTTCATAGGACATTAAATGTATCTCATGTTGCTTATCCTGTTCATGAATAAGATTTCTTGGAAAAGAATTAACCACCTTGACCAATTCATCTATAAACTGAATCTCGCATCTCGAACAATCATCCTTATGTTGTTCCTTAATAAACATGAATACATATTTACTTGAACTTATAAACTGCTTAACTTGATTTGTAACAATTAAATCCAAGTTTGATTTGACTTTATGTGCCCTAACAATAAATTCAACCCCTTCTTTCTTTAGGTGATATTTATGTTCTCTTCTGTAAAACATTGCATCTCTATCATAAAGATAAGGACTTCCTAAGACAACTCCACATATGTCTACTGGGACCACATCTAACTCCACTTCATCAACGTACTGAGATGTAATTGCAAATTTTAACCGACACTACTTTGTGACATGCATTTGAGTTGATTTATTAATCCAGCCTAATGGGTATGGTCTTGGATGATTCTGTGTTTCCAATCCCAATTGATTAACTATATGTTCAGATATTAAATTTGCTTGCGAGCCATTGTCAAACATTGTGTCAATCTTTGTATGCTTAGAAGTTATCCTTATGTGGAAGAGTTCAACTCTTTTATCCTCATGTGAAGGATTTATGTTTGAAGAAGATAGATTAGTTTTCGAACTTGAACCAGTATCAAAAGTTTTACCTATCGTAACCATGGCGGTTATCCTTCTTTCATCACCTGAATTTGAACCTAGGTCCTTCTAGATTGCTGCAATGGCCTTCTTTTCATCCTTCGCCTTAAGGAACTTTTTGGGCTTAAGTTCTGGATGAAGTTTCCAGCACTTCGATTCATCATGACCGATTCTCTAGCAATGAGAACAAGTAGGTATTTCCTTCTGAACGATCGCTTATTTCTTTCTCTTCGAAATGTTCTTCCCCTTACTGTCACTAGAATCTTTGGTTTCCATCTCTTTGGATGACTGAGATGACAAATTGAATGGTCTGCCACCTGATTCAATATGTATGGCCCAAACACACCTCATCAAAATATCAGGATTAAACATCAATAAAGTATGTTGCAAATATGAATGTAAACTGCCAATGTATTTTAACAAAGTTTCACATGTATCCAATGCAATACCAAGCGCCAATGCTTTCTTTCTGAACTCCTGAGTAAACTCCTGAACACTTTGCCCTTTACCTTGCCTCAGATGCTGCCAATCAATAACAGCTTGCTGCATGTATCCTAAAGGATAGAACTGTTTCCTAAGAGCTTTCAAAAACTTAGACCATGAGGAGATGACTTTTCCTTTATGCCTTACATCTAGCTGAGTTTTGCTTTCCCTCTGATTAAAGTTGTTCCCCCCATTCTAAGTGTAGCTAATTGAATTTAGTTATATCTTTAGAAATGTTCTGAATGCGACAATACACTTCTAACTGCTTTATCCAGTTATCTAACTTTTCAGGATTCATTTCGCCATCATAAACAGGTAACTCAAATAATAAATTTAACATCAAGTTTCAAAAGAGATGTTTTCTTAGGTTTCTTTTCCATTTTGGACTCTGCACTGGAAGAAGAAGAAGAAGAAGAAGAAGAGGGTGATGGAGATGATGGAGGTGAAGGAGGTTTATCAGCCTTGCCTTTACCTTTGTCCTTCTTCGATGCCTTTGAAAAAGATGCTACATCTCTCGCCTTCTTGTCTTCATACAATTCTCCCAACATCTGCTGCATGTTTAAGAACGCCTGTTGAAACTGTTCTTCACTCATCTTAGTCTCAGTGTTTTCACCTGCATCAGGTCCTGACATGGTCGATTTCTGAACTACTCGTTGCTTTCCAATCTCGAGATCGATTTGCTCAAGGATAGTTTCTCCTCATTGCATCTTTGACCTGGTTAACATTCAATGGCACATTCTACAAACACAACCTGCTCTGATACCAAATTATATGATCTGAAATGACCATATACTAATAACTGATGTAGAATTGATTGGTCATTAGTGATTTGAATGATAACTGAAAGCACAAAAATCGAGGAAAACTGCTGGAGCAGAACACTTTACGGCAGCTAATAAACCATACTTAAGATGCAAAACAGAAGTGAAAACAATGAAAACACGGATATACCAGATAGCGAGATTGATTACAGAGTTCATCCCTAATGGACTACGTCTCCGGGTCCACTTTCAAGATGGGCGACCGTTTTATTAGGAATGAGAAGGAAGAAGTCGATGACACAGTGAATTAGACAGACTGAACTTGCACACAAGCAATTCTAACCTCTGTCATCAAATAGCTCTTTGAACCATCTTTCCAACGCCACTTACGGTTTCCAAATCCGACCCCGGATGCTCCCGAAAAACTGAAAACAAAACAGCCTATGTCCTCCAGAACCTGCATACAAAAACCCAAAACCACCCTTCTTTTTCAATGGAGAGAAATTCTGCCTCTTAAAGACCTCCAGGTTCATCAAAACCACTGTGGCTGAATGTATGGTGAATTTGGTTAAGTTTGGATTGGCTTTACAACTCAGTCAAGTTGTTAGGAGACACCTTGGTTCATTGGGCCATGGTCTTTGAATTATTTAAAAACAAATTACCAATAAAAACCCATAAACAAACCTTATAATAGTGTGCAATTGTTAGCCGATTACTAACCGAGCGGAGAAGTCCAATAATGCATGTGAACAGCTATGTTTCCCCGCGGTTAGGGCTCTGTCGATTCTGATGACCTTAACCATGATTGTTTGTGGTTGTGACTCTTTTGGCGTTCACATAGCGCCGCTACCTTTGACTGTAATCATCCACCGAAACTGCGGACAAACCTTAACTGTGCAGTTGGCTACCTTGTTGTTCACATGAGGCGATTGTGGTAACGGTTTTAGAGCCCGCGGTCTATACAACCTCAACGGTCTTCCACTGTTGCTAGTCACATGCTTTGCGGTCCCGCTGTGGTTATGACCGGCGGTTAGGGACCCACGGTTTATTCTGCTACTCACATGTATATGGTTTTCGACGCGGTTTTGTAACTGTGGTTAGGAGCATATTTATGTTTTATGTGTATTATGTAACATTTTAACAATGTGATTTAGGCCGAGAGTTGATTGAGGTTAGGGTTTTACGTTTATTAACAAATAGTATTAGGTTTAGTGCATAGGATTAGGTTAAGGTTTTAATACATAATTTTTCAATGTATTAGGGTTTGAATGGTTTAGCATAGGCTTTGACATATGGTTTGTAGCTTAGGAATTAGGATTTGATACATAGATTAGGGTTTGTAGAATTTTTAGGCATAGGTTTAGGTGTTGTACATAGATTGGGGATTATTTTAAAAACCTGTGTGTACAATTTTGACACAATGCGATGTTTGCAAAATTCGTCACACAATGACAAATAACTCATGCCTATCGTCAACAAACGACGATATCGATCCTCTTCCACGACGACAACTCACGCACATCATTGACTTCAGCTATCTTTGCAACGACAACTCGGACGATGAATCTATGCCACTGATGACATTGATGTCAACACATCAAACCTGCAAAGTCGAAACTGAACTGAAGCGACGATGACACTGAACGATACCCATGAATACTGATGACAACACTTTAAACACTTGTGCAATTGGTTCGATGGATCCTCCTAGATCACTTGATAAAGGCATCTTCAAATTTCCCATATTCATCGATACTACCTGAAGGGAGACTAACATACCATTCCCTAACGTGTCATTCGAAGGATAAAGCAAATAACATCATTATTACATCATCATCTTCAATCCCCTTAGGGCCTATTACCCACCATTTTGTGGGTAATACCCCTAGGAGAATTTTTTTCTCCAAGATGATCCTCAGTCAGCAGCTATCAGCCCCTTATAGCCACCAGCTAGCTCATTATGCCATTTGTCCACCACCTAAGCCAGCCATGTGGTTCCTTGCCCTTCTGCCACGATTGTATGTTTGAAGGTGGGCCTCCCGAACCTAAAGGTATGCCTTGTCATTTGGAAATTTAGTATTGTAGTTTTCTTATCATGGACACTTATGGGCATGGATTAATGGGGGGATTCAGTAGAAAGAATGTGCTAGGTTTGTGCTCTTGTCCCCTAGACCCCTTTTAGGTATGAACCTTGGATTCTAGTCCCGTGGGATCTCTTTTATTGACCATTTGGATCTAGGGATGGTATTTCATGGGAAACCCCGATTTTGGTTGTGTGGTCCTACTCCCTTATCAACTTATATTACACGCTTTCCATTCATTATCACCCCATTCATCATTTTTCCCACTTGTGTCCACATTCTTCCACTAGGTCCACTTGGGTTAGCATGCCCCTTCCCCTTGCCCACACCTTCGGTTATGGCCTAGAATGAAGCTCGGAGGTTGATGCAGCTAAAAGGAAAGATAAAAGCATATATGGCCACATTTAACAGGAAAATGTACCAGAAAATGCAAAAGATGGTCAGGACAAACACATTTAGCACGTGGGAAAAAGCCAATACATGAGCTCTGCCCCATCATCATGGCCATCACCCTGGTTTCTACAAGTTATATGAACCTCCTTCATCATATAGGAACCCATGATTGCCCCAACCCCTGGTGGGCAATGAACCACCCCACCTTAAAAGGGGTATTCACTGCTATATCTTATACATCATGCTTTCACCCCTTGAGAACCGAGAAATTAATCAAACAAAATCATAAAAAGGCAAAAGACATATAAAGAAGGGTGGAAAAATCAAGGTCAGAGCACCTCATGTACCACGAATACTCCCTCCTATGCATTATAAACTCAAGTGTGGGCTTCCCTCTTATTAGTTACCCTTGTACCCCAACATGTGACCCAAGGCTGCCCTTTCTCATCCCCTATTTCCTTCACCTACCTGTCATATGCCACCAACTTTTGAAGGATGTACCCCAACTATATCATCCCCTTTAGAAGTAAAAACCACCTAATAGGATTTTTGGTTAACCCCATTTGGAGTTTAGGAGACAATGGCACATCGTGAAGGCCATTATGGAAGGGAAAGCAATTATGAAGTCCCCACCTGTGATCCATGATTAGGTAAGCTTATTTACTCGATTTCTCTAATGACTTGTTGCATTGGAAGATTAGGGGACACATTAGATCTTATGCAGGATTGCAGATGGTCTCCATTTTGGGGTTGGTCTCCCCATATGGGCTCATAATCCTTCAGAGGGATACATTGGCACTTGTATGGTGTGTGTTGAGAGCCATGGGCCACCACAGTAGCAAACAACACTCCGTGTATCCCCACAACCATTCATAGATTCCTCGTGGTTCATGTATTGGACCTGATCCATCATGCCCAGTTGGCGACAAATTTACACCATACACTTGGCAGATGATACAGGCCTTGCACGATGATGTGGCGGAACCTACACCATTATCCTAGCCCTTACAGGCGATCTACATGCATCTTTGATTTGTTTGGAGACCCATGAGGACACTTGTGTGCCCCCCACATGTCATTTGGAGCACCTCAGGTTATCACAAGGGGTCAACCCCTTGTCCACTGCTTTTGAGGGACCTATTCTTCATTGTGGCACCCATGGACTTCGTTAGGCCTCTTAGAGGGCCCTACGACATGCATAGATTATTATTTGACCTCTTGAGAGGCTTACTTTTTCATTTATGAGCTAGTTTGGTGGGCTTGTCACCAAAGTTGGATTATTAGAACATTATTTTATTTTTGGGGCTTATGTAGGCCAAAGAGGCTAATTCGAACTCTTAAGTTATGTATAAATACAAGTGAGATGAGCTCATTTTCTCATCATCACTTTGGTTGGGATCATTTCTCTCTCTTGAGATTTTTGCACTTCTTCTAGAGGATGAATTGGAGCTTTATGGATGAATTTTGATGTGTGGATATTGGTCTATCATCTCTTGGAGCTTCTCTCTTGTCAATTGTGAATGGTTGGATATACCTTGTTACATGTAAGTAAATGCTTTTAATGTTATTCTTGTTTTACTTTGTCATATACATTGAACTGGGATTTTCGTTGTTCTAGGACTAATTGTTGCATGCATTTATTACTTAAAATTTAGGAATTTGTCTTTGTTATAGCATCTCTCAATGTATGGGCCATGTAATGTGAGAGATATCTCCTAGGGGTAATTCTACCAAAGAATTTGACCTTGATAAGCCATTTCCTTTGTACATTGAAGTATAAAAGCTGCAAGATTGCTTCTCCTTGACCTAGAAGGCCAACGAAGTGATCTTGAGGCCTCCTTGACTGGGAACCAAGAAATCCTACTTTTATTCATCATAGACTCCATTCTCCCAAATATTAAGGCACTGCTCTACCAAGGGTAATCACTAAAAATCATATTCTTTCACCTCCTTTCAGATCTAGCCAAGTTGGGGTACCTAGGGCATCAATTTCCCGACAAGCTAGCCATCAAAAAATTTCGATCTCCTAGGATCTCCTTCGCTGGCCTTTCCTCTAGTTCTCCTCCCATTTTGAAGTCATTCCGATGGTGGAGTTGATAGAAAAGCCAAGCCCTAGCTCTGGGTTCAAAACTTGACTTGCCATCCCCAAGGCTAGTACGTCATAGGGTGAAAATATCTTCAAGTGAAAATAATTTCTTTGATCATTTCCCCACCTTGTCTAGGGTAAGAATATCATTGGTTGCTACATGCTTTCCTCATACCCTAGACTGGGTCCATTTGGCCCCGTGTGGTCATGCTCCTTTGAAAGACCATTATTCGAGAACCATCCAGGATACAATTCTAACAATGATTTTAGGGATTGGGGAATTCCTTCACAAGTATTATCTCATAAACCTAACCCTTAAATTCCTCCCTTCCTTCGCTAGAATACATAGTACCCTGCTTAGAAAGCAAGCAAGCCCCAGCCTCCAAGCTCTTCTGAGAAAGAGATTATTTGGGTCACTCATATCCATTCATTGAATTATCCTTCATTGGTGACTCCATACATACTGGGTCTCCTCCCATCAATAAAAGTCCATAAATAGAAGGGAACCTTAGCTAAGGTGATAGTGGGCTAAGTCTCCATTTGTTGCCCTTGGCCTAACATTTGCCCTTTAGGGATCCCTTTTAGGTTCCTTGCTAGTTTGAGCGGTAATAGGGCATATTGCCCAAAAGAAATCATTTATATGGTCATTGGCATTTTGATTAGCAATGCCTTTGAACTTGGGCAACCATTCATGATTTTTCTCAGGTAAAGGATCGGGATTGTCACATAACTTCAAAGGTCTAAAAGCTCTAGAAAGGAGCCTTTTTCTTCTTGGGATCTTGGGTTGGTTTTGATTTTGGTTGGCATTGCCATTGGCATCCATATTGAATGTTGTGTTGCCAACCTTCTTTTATTTAGGCAGAAGGTTAGTTTTAACAGGTGATGGAGTTCTCTCCCCTCTTTTTGCAGCAACCCTAGTTGTAGGAGGAATGTCGTCTTCTTCAAGCAAACTAGGGGGTTTGATAATGAATGGAGTCGCCAAGGAATACTTATAATGTTTGTGCTCATGACGCCCTAAACTCCTCCAATCTTTTGGTACAGTCAACCTTGTTATCTTGAAGAATGCAGCCTCTAAAGTCATCATAAGAAGGGATTTTGTACCCTGGGCCAACAATTGCAATAGCATCAACAACACACTGGAAAAATGGATTATTCCTTGCAACGCTGAAAGGAATATCACTCCAAAGGAGAAACTTGCCCAACAACTTGTCAACTTGTTCTTTCTCCTTTTTTTAAGCATTGAAGTGATAGATATTTGTGAACCAATTGTGGTTCTAGGAACAAAAAATGATGAGGTAGCTATAGGGTTGGTTGTAGACAGTGATGCTGAAGTAGAACTAGTGCCACTTTCATATTCACCTCCTAACACTCTCCCTGCTAGTTTCTTCTTCAGATTTGCTTTGGTCGCTTTGTCTTGCTCTAATTATTCCAATGATCTAATGGCTCTTTAGATGATTTCCACATTTGTATTGTTGCAAGGCCCTACCTCATGTCCAGGGATTTGTGCAAGGTGATACTTCAATCTGTAAACACCCCCTGACATGTGATGCCCACACAACTTGCAAGACAAGTTTGATCTATCAAACTCTCCATCAAGTTCACCAAATTCCCATAGAGGGTTCAATTTCCTTGGCATGTTTGTAATTTGGTTGAACGCTTGAGTTTTAATGTAAGATGAAATTTGAAGTTGAACCTATGGCACAATAATAATTGCAAGTTAAAAAAATTAAAAAAAAAATACATACATGACACAACACATTGAATTTTTGACCAAAAAAAACCTCAACACAATCCAACAATAATAGAAAAAATGCACATTCAAACCCAATAAAAAATGATGCAAAAAATAGAGCACAAGAAAAGTTAAACTAATAAATCTAACAATCAAGTTTTTGCATTTTTGACCAAAATGAACCCTCTCCACTCTATGCAACAAAAATGGAAAAAAAAACACCATCAAATCCACTCAAAAATCATTAATAATCAATGGGTTGTAGAAACCCAAGTAAAAACAAGAAAAACCCAAAACAAAATGGCCAAATTTGGTGCCCGTACCTGGAAACCACGGTTTGTCGAAGACCAAACATGAAGTTCTCTTGCTTGGGATGCTAAAATCTCTCGTTTTTCTCCTCCTCTGCCCTAGTAGACGTCTTCCTCTCCTCCTCAACTCTCAAACAAGTCTGTTGTCTGCTAAAAATGAGAAATAAAACTCATCAAATCGCTTATAAAACGCATTGTCTCAGTGCCCCATGATTTCTTCCATTCGAATCGCGATTTTTTCAACGATTTTTTCAAAAAAAAATAAATAAATAAAATAAAATTTATAAAAATCGGGCGATAACATTGGCTGATTCAAAAAGTCGCGATTTTCGCAACACTGATCCAAACATCCAATTTTTTCCAACAATTGGAGTTCTGAATTATTTTTCAAGAGAGATCGAAATCCCACTGATGATGTTCAATACAAATGAGGCCTCTTGTATTTCTATGAGGCTCCCCAAGTTTGAATTTATCTAATTTGGCCTAATTAAGCCCCTAACAATATTTTAATATACAAATAACATCTCTTTTGGTGACAAGCGCACCAAATAGCTTAACAAGTGAAAAGTAAGCCATCCAAAGCTAGCCGAAATGATATAATAATGGTTAAGAGGGTTGTTGGAAGGCCTAAATTAGTCCTCAAAGTGCCATGATGAAGAGGATGGATCGAAAAATGAGGATCAAGGGTTTCAAGCAAATCCTGTGGGGCACAATCAATGGTCTCATGGGTCTCCAGTGGCTCAATAACATGTCAATGGTCCACCAATGAGGGCTAGAAGATGATTCATTCCCTCTCTTGGCTTTTTAGATGAGACAAAACCCCATTTGGGCCCTGGATTAGCTGCCAAGTGTTGGGTGCAAATGTATAGCTGGCTAAGCAACATGGTCGAAGTGCATCATCGTCTCTGTATGACTGGGGCATGAACAAGCAATATGTGGTGCTGAAAAATCCCATGGTGTGACAATCAATGCTTTGTTGTGGTGGAGGCCCATGGCTCTCAACGCTCACCTTGCAATATGTGGTGCTGAAAAATCCCATGGTGTGACAATCAATGCTTTGTTGTGGTGGCGGCCCATGGCTCTCAACGCTCACCTTGCAAGTGCCATTATGACTCTCTGGAGGGCTTGAATCCCGTATAGGGAGGCCAAGTCTAAGATGAAGACCCACTTGCAATCTGGTATAAGATCCTGTTATTTTTTGTAGCATTGGATGTATTCTAGCCACGAAATTTTGTGGAGAGGCTAGAATACATGAGATCTCCAAAACCGCGAAATGGTTTCTAGAAATTCTATCTAGAGATGACTTAATTAGATTATTAGTCGTTTTTTTAAATATTCCCCAAGTCTAAACTTAGGGAATATGACTAATTAATAAGAATTAATTAAGTTATGGTGTGAATATTCTAGAAACTCACACGTATCGACAGGGAAATATTTTGGGCCATCGACTATGTTTTAATCTTGGTCGTTGGTGCCCCAACAGAAGATTATAAGAAGAAGTCGATGGGTAGATGGAGAACACAGTAGTGCAGTTACTCAGTTGCCTAGGTAGATCGATTTTCTTAGTAGCTGTGGCTTAGCTGAGGAGATAGAGCAGAGGGTGAGTAGCAGGTGAGAGAGAGAGGGTAGCAGCAAGAGCCTGGAAGGCAGATTTCCGAATTCAGTAAGAGGCAACGTGAGGGAGAGTGTATTCCAGAGAGAATTGCGCAGTCATTGCACAGAGAGTGACACAGAGGCACCAACATATGGGCAGAGGGTCCATCTCAGGGTCAGGAAGTTGTTGTGGAGAGTGAGAATTTTCTTGTAAAATTTCTCTCAGTATTTTTTCTCAGTTTCGATTGCCAGAATTCTTGTACTCAAATTTGCTGCTGAAAAGTAATAAGAAAACCCTCATCTGCTGCACCGGTTTTCCCACATTGGGTTTTTCCGGGGAAAATTGTCCAAAAATAACTGTGTTAATGTTTTCTATGTGTTTGCTAGAATTTCTCTATTTCCAGCATTCTATTTTCGCAGTAATATATTGTGAAAATTGCAGTAGTAAACTTATTCGCTATTTGCTGTAGCAAATAAACTGCATAGTCAATTTGTCAGTTAGAAGAATATTTTTCAATTATTGCAATAGATGAAATTTTCACATGGTATCAGAGCACAGATGATCAGCCAGAGTGCTCAATAGCGAAGAGGGAGTTTCGTTGTTCATTGAGGGGTAGTAGTTCGAAATCCTAGAGGCAACGTAGTCACCTTTGCCAAGAGGTTGAATTCTTGAGGAGAAATCGATTTTTCTGAGAGGGACAAAAAAATTTGTTCTCTCTAGATCGGGGGTTTGCAGAGGTAGAGGAAGCAGCCAATATTTTTCGAAGAACAGATCTCTAGCTGGACGTAGTGATTTTGCAGCAGTTTGTTGCACTGATTCAGCGTCAGGAGGAAAGAGAAATAGCACAGAAAATCATGGACAAAATTAACAGTCAGGATGATTCAGATTTATCTTCTAGGTTGGAGGATGAATTTGCATGCCTATTAGGATCAACTTTACCTGGCGTCTGTTATATAGATGGTGGATCTTCAACTCATATGACAAGAGTTAGAGAATATTTCTCTAGTTATCAAGAAGAGCAGATGGACTTCCAAATCACTATGGGCAACAAAACTAAATGTACTCCTGTAGGGAGAGACCCCATAGAGTTTCACAGGGAGTCTGGAGCTAGCACCAACACTACTAATGTATTGCATGTGCCTGGATTAGGTATGAGCCTAATTTAAGTGTCCCAGTTGTAGGACAAGGGGTGTGATATACACTTCGTAGGGAAGAAAGTGTATGTCAAACACTCAAGCTGGAAGAAGGTAAAACAAATTGGAGCTCGAAGCAACAGGTTATACAGGTTGCAGCTCGATTCTCCAATGGCACTAATGGGCAATGACAGTAGCAGTGGGAAGGAGTTGAACGAATTGTGGCACGGGAGGATGGGACATTTACACAATGGAGCACTCAAAATGCTCAAAGAAACTATAACAGGAGTTCCAGTTCTCAGCGCAGAGCACGATGATGTATGTAGAGGGTGTGTACTTGGGAAGTACATGAAGACAGCATTCCCGAGAAGTGACAACAGAGAAAATGGCGTGTTAGGACTGATACACTTAGATAATGTCCACTAGAGCTCTTAGTGGTGGCGAATACTTCGTCACCTTTATTGATGACCATTCCAGAAAGACCTGGATCTACTTCTTGAAGGCCAAAGATGATGTCTTTGGTTGATTCAAAAAGTTTAAGGCACTCGTAGAGAACACGACAGAGAAGAAGATCAAGGTGCTTCGCTCAGATAATGGTGGAGAATACATTGATAAAGATTTCACAGATTTATGCGCGAAGGAAGGCATCAAAAGAGAATGGACAACTCCGTATAACCCTCAGCGAAATTGAGTAGCGGAGTGGAAAAAAAGAATGATAATTGGGGCTGCGAAGACTATGTTGTATGATCAGGATATACCCAGATTTCTATGGGCAGAGGCATGTAACACAGCAGTGTACATTCAAAATAGAACTCCTCATAGAGAATTGGGGAAGAAAACACTAGAGGGAGTCTTCACAGGAAAGAAACCTGAAGTAAGTCACTTGAAGATTTTTGGGAGTGCAGCATACTGCCACGTGCCAGATGAAACATGTAGTAAATTGGATCAGACTGCAGAGAGGATCTACATTCTTAGCAGTAGGAAGATTGTAGTGAGACAAGATGAAAAGTTCATCGAGGACAGAGCTTTTAGGAGATCTCGAGATATGCCTGCAGATGATTAGAATCAATCTGCAGAGGCTCTGTTAGTCCAGCAACAGGGATAGCTAGTGGGACTAGCAGGAGTCACAGAGATCAAGCACAGTGACTAGTACCAGTGTTTCCTCAGGGGTAGGAGATCTGGGGAGTTCTCAGCAAATGGAGCAGCAGGAATAGGAAGAGGAACTAATTGAACCTCCCACCTACCAGTGGTAGAGCCAACAGGAAAGTTCGTTATACATTGAGATACACAGAGGAGTTTATCAAAACTTCTAGGATAGACAAGAGACAGCGTAGGTAGGCTGATAGATATGAAACCTTGGTAGCTCAGGTTATAGAACCCTCCATCTTTCAGGACGCTGCACAACATTAGGTGTGGGTGGATGCCATGGCAGAAGAGCATAGTTCTATCATGACAAATGATGTTTGGGAAGTAGTGTCGAGGTCGGAAAACAGATCATTTGTAGGCTCTAGATGGATCTACAAGATCAAGTACGTTGCAAATGGCAGTGTAGAGAAGTACAAGGCTAGGTTTGTGGCAAAGGGGTATGCATAGAAAGAAGTAATAGACTATGAAGAGACCTTCGCCCGAGTCACCAGATATACCTCTATCAAATCTATTATATCCCTATTAGCTCAAATGGGATGGGAGATTCACCATATGGATGTCAAGACAACATTTTTGAAAGGGGTGATATAAGAAGAGTTGTATATAGAATAGCTTGAAGGCTTTGAAACTCATGAGAAGCGCACTCATGTGTGCATGTTGAAGAAATCCCTATACGAGCTCAAGCAGGCACCCCGGGCATGGTATGGTCTAATTGATCGTAACTTGCAGCAATTGGGATTCGTCAAGAGTGATGTAGATCCAAACCTCAATTATTTAATGGTAGAGGATGAGCCACTCATTCTAGTTTTGTATGTGGATGATCTATTTTTAATAGGATCATCAGGGCTCATAAAAGACTACAAGAGGAACCTTGTCGCAGAATTCGACATGAAGGATATGGGGTTAATACACTATATCCTAGGATTGGAAGTTTGGAAGAAGAATGGGGAGATATTCCTTGGGCAAGGGAGATATGCTACAGATATTCTGAAGAGGTTCATAATGCAGGATCGCTGGCGCATGGGTATGCCCATGATCACCAATTGGAAGACGATAGATGCATTAGGGGACAAGGAAGTCAACCCCACCTGGTATAGACAACTATTGGGTCTCTCATGTATCTGGTCAACACTAGGCCAAACATTTGTTGCGTTGTCAATACCCTTAGTTAATTCATGGTTTGAGCTGAAAATGGTACATTGTGCAATAGCAAGGCACATTCTGAGGTATGTGCACGACACAGTTGGGTATAGGTTGAAATATACTCGAGAAGATGATGTCAGATTATGTGTTGACCACTACGTGTCAACTACCCATAGCAGTACACCCCCTTTTTCGCAAAAGGGATAGCGCTTGATCGATGTGTCCGTGCCATTCAACTGTCATCATCAGCCCGATCATGTTATGTTGTAAATCCAGTCTGCATGTGTAAATTGTAAATAATCTTAGCATATTTGAGTCATGTATGTAAATTGCCTAGGCAAACCTAATTTTCTAGTGATAATCTACGTTCCGGAAGGCTTTTTGTCTCACCGATCCATGATCGGCAGAGCTTTCCTTCAGCCTAACCCAAAAGTTGGAATGGATTTTGTCATTAGAATCTTAGGGGAATCCTAGTGTGCTAGGTCAAGTTTATGTAAAAGTAAGCTGGAAATAATCATAATTATTTGGTTGAGTTATTACAAATTACTTGATCTGCTAGATTATATCTGTGTTGCAGAACTGGGTGGTCCATGAGGGTCTATGTCAAATGGGTTTTCCACCTTGAGATGTAAAATTGTAGAAGTCATGATGTAAAGTGTCTTGAGGGTTAGAAAATGTTTTAATCCCCTCATAAATCCTAAGTCTTAGGTCCTAAGTGATTTTTCCAAAGGCTAAGTTCGAGGATCCAAAAATAAAAAATAAAAGATATAAATAATAAAAATTTAAATTAAAAAATTAAAAATAAATAAAAATTAAAAAACAAATAAATTAAATTTAAATAATAAAATAGTAATAAGTCAAAATTTTGAGGAAATAAATGCAAGATTTTATTTTTTTAATATATTAAAATGCATTTAAATTTTTGACAGATGAGATTAAAAGAGATTTTGATCCTCATCGATGGTCGAGATTAGTTTGACATGGATCACTCGAACTAGACATTGGGAATTTTTCCTTTAAATAGGGCGTTAGGGGTCATTTGAGAGAATTCGATCTGAGAGTCGTGTGCTAAAGAAAGCTCTCTTGTAGTCACTTTTTGTGCAATAAAGAAAGACTTTGGGGTTGAAATCTTGCTGGTGTTACTCTTCTGGAAATGCTGTAAGATGTTTTATTTTTCTGCATAATTTTATTTTCAGCCATTGATGATAGCTTGATGAAGATTGATTTAGGCATAGGTATCTTGTCTGATCTCTGGGGTTTGAATGATAGTTTAATTTTTGAAATATAATGGCAGGTATCTCCATTTGACGTGAATTTCACTATTGTTTTTTCCCTCTATGTTAATGGTTGATTTAAGCTGTGCAGGATATCCTTAATTTTAAGCTTACCGAGCGTTAGGGGAAGTTCTCGGCTGAACCAGCCAACTCCCGGATTGCGTTTTCTGAAGAGCCCAGCCAGTTTTGATTCTGGGCTTATCATTTGAAATTTTTTATGAATGCATGAAGGGTTTTCTGAAGCACCTCACATTTTTAAAATTCTAAAAATATTTCTGTGGCATAACGATAAATCTGGCTACCTAGAGCCTTCGGTTTGTAAATACCCTAATTATTTAGCTGATTTAGGGTTTTTAGTTTTGTTTCTTGCACATAGTATCTTTGTTGGCATTATGATACAGGTGTTGTCCTTGATGGCAACTCACTCAGAGGTATGATACAGGTGTTGTCCTTGATGGCAACTCACTCAGATGACAGATCATAGTGCAGCAGGTCAAGAGAGAAGTATACACAGGTTAATCTCGCTGAAAGTGCGTATACACGCGGGTTAGCAGAACAGAAGATGCGTATACGTACACACGCAGGTTCACAGAAGGAAAGACGCGTACATGTCGGAAAACTAAGTTTTGGTCCGTGGTAGTTGGTCCATGGTATTTTGGTATTGGTCCATGGTATTTGGTCCGGAGTGTTGACCCAAGTATTGGGTCCAAGGTATTGGTTCTACATGGTCTTGGACCATGGTATTGAGAGAAGCCTAAACCTATATAAGGAGAAGATCATTAGGCCAAGGTGAATATAGGGGCGATGAATATTTGATGAAGTGTGTGAGATCTAGTATACTGGTTATGGGTTTGTGATCTGAATCAAGGAGGCTCCTGTGCGGTTGATAAAGGTTGATGGACTGGGATCTTGAAGACTAAAAGGTATTATCATTATATGGTATGATCATGAGTAGATTTGAGTATTGACACACGTTTTATCCTTTATATCTTATTGTTTGGGTACATCTGAAGTTGGAAATTGCAGCGAAGGTAAAAGTAATTATCTTTAGATCTGTACACGGGTTCTCTCTGGTGAAAGGGCGTATACACGCCGGTTTGACACGGTCAAGTAGCGTATACATTATGAGATTTGATGTTTCAGGTTGTTGTTGGTTCTAGTGGTTGTTGCAGAGTTTTGGGCTCTGGTCTGTGTTCTGGTAACTGTGTTTTGATGACAGGGTTTCAGTGATTTAGTATTGGGTGATTCAGAGATTGATGATGTAGGTATAGTTAATGATTGTATTGCAGTGGTGATTGATATTCAATGATCCAGTCTGAAAATTTATGAAACGTGGTCCCTGGAAGAAAAGAGAAGGTGGTAGTCTTCTGTAGGTCAGCACCTACGTACTAGTACTTCAGCTAGTACAAGAGCTAAGGGGGTTGTATCTCCCTTGCAGGAGAGTCTAGAAAACGAGAGAAGATTGTAGCCTTCTGCAGGTAGCAGGTTGCGTACTGGTATATGACTGCACTAGTACAAAATCATTGTAAAAAGAAGTTTCTAATTAAAGGAAGATAGAGACGAATTGCAACAGGTGGTTTTCACCCACATTGGGTTTCCACCTTACATCATGGTGTTCATGTGTGCTACTTGTGTGTGATGATCTATTCTATTTTACTGCTCCTGTTTACTGTTCATATGGTTAATAATGTTCTGATGCACTCATTAAGGATCAACTCACTGAATCATAAGTTTACTGAATATATGCTTGTTGCATTACACAGTTGCGTATACACGCGGTTTGCCTTAACTGAAGTAGTGTATATAAATCTTAATATGGAAATGAAAAAGTTATATTGATTTGATAACACTGATTCACCCCCACCTCTCAGTATTATTTCCAACAATTGGTATCAGAGCAGGTCCTTCAGAAGAATCTTGATCGCTTGAAGGAAGATCCATCAGAATGGGTAGTCAAGAAAGAGAGGCATCCATCAGGCCACTAATCTTTGATGGGAGCAACTTTGTCCACTGGAAGATAAGAACCACAACATATCTGTAGTCGCTTGGAACGGATGTTTGGGGAATCGTGGAAGGAGGATACACATATCCATCAGCAATTCCTACAGATACAGTGGAGAGAAAGCAATATGAACTCAATGCCAAAGCGGTTACTGTCTTATTGGGAAGTTTGTCACAATCAAAATTTGTCAAGGTCATGTAGTTCAAATCAGCTAAAGAAATATGGGACAAAATCATTCTAAGCTACGAAGGAGATGAACAGGTAAAACGAGCAAAGCTTCAAACCCTCAGAATACGGTATGAAAATCTTAAGATGCAGAGTAATGAAAGCATAGCTAATTACTTCCTGCGTATAGATGAGATTGTCAATTGTATGAGGAATCTGGGTGAAGAATTTAAGGAAGTTGTCTTAGTTGAAAAGGTTTTAAGATCCCTGTCTGCTAAATTTGATTCCAAAGTGTCTGCCATAGAAGAAAAGGAGGATTTGCACAAAATCACTATGACGTAGCTTCATGGAATCTTAACTGCTTATGAGATGAGAAAAGGAGGACCATCAGATATGAGAGAAGCCGCATTCGAAGTATCAGCAAATGAATCAGGATATATTTCAGAAGGAGAAGATGAGGTAAATTTTGTCAAGAATCTTGAACGGGGATCTGGAAGGTTGAAAGGTAAGCTACCTTTCAAATGCTTTTCATGTGGTAGAGTTGGTCACTACGCTGCTAGATGCCCTCATAACAAAGGAAAGATGTTTGAAGAAGGTAATAGAAGTTATTATACCCATGTTAAAAGTAATGACTCGTTCAATAGTGATGAAGACATTAGACTTCTCTTGGCATATGAAAATAAGAATGTAGAAACAGAAGAAGTTACCAGATTAAAGGAACAATTGGAGTCAGTAACCAGAGTAACGGAGCAATTGCAGGATGTAGTAAAAGATCAGAGCATAACAATTCAGAGACTTGAATTGAAGGTCCTCTCTCTAAAAGAAGATCTTAAAGAATCAAAGAAGCAAAATAGAGAAGCTCTTGAAGAACAAGAACATGAAGTGATCGAATTAAGGCAACAAGTGGAAGAAGGAAGAAAAACTGAAGAAAACATAAGGAAGCAGTATCTGGAAAAGGAAGAACAACATCAGGTTGAGGTAAATATCTTAAAAAGTAAATTAGAAGAAAATGATAAACTGTTACGATTTCAAGATAGTACTAAGATTTTGGATGACATTCTTGGGAGTCAAAGATCCCCTACTATCAAAACTGGTCTTGGCTTTTATGAATCTGTTGAAGGTGAATCTAGCTCACAAGGTGAGGCAAGAAACTCTAATGAGAATTCTGAAATGCTCAACAAGGAGATGAGAGGACAACCTCATCAACAGCCAAGGAAAGAAATTCCTCAAAAAAAATCCTTTACTCCAAACTATGAAAGTGATAGACGATTATTTCCTCCATTGAATAATGTTGAATTTTATGTATGTCATAATCTTGGACATGTTGCAGCGAGATGCAGAAGTAGAATTGTTCAAGACCGTCACACAAGGTCATCACATTCCAGGTACTTCAAAGGATATTGTTTTTCTTGCAATATGTTTGGCCACAAAGCAATTGATTGCAATAGAAGGAACATGAAACATGTAAGATGTTATGCATGTAACAAATTTGGACATAAAGCAAGGGAATGCAGGAGCAAAATTCAAACTCCAAAGCAAGAGGATTATACATCATCACAATTCCAGGCATTGAAGAAGACAAAATTAGAGACAGAAAGGTGTGACATAACTCAGTTAGCTGACATAACAGACACAGGGGAAACTGAAAGTGTAGACCTTCAGTATTCCATCTTGCATACACTGATATAATGAAGATAAGTTGCGTATATACGCGAGCTAGAGGCTGCAGAGTCGCGTATATGGAGCTCAGAAGAAAAAGGAGGCAGTAGAACAGACTCAGGAAATGGTTCGGTCATGATATATGATGGTTGGCACAGGCTCAGGGGGAGCATATGCTTCAAATAATGCATTGTTGGCATTATGGTTAGAAGTCCTTGGTGATGATGCTTATTGACATATCTTGCTACTGATTGTTATTTGACCAAGAGAATGGATTGCAGGTTAAGATGCTTATAGTGCAGATCATATAGTGGTGATAACCGTCATGATCTTGTTTAGGTCCTTGGTCTTTGTGAGTCATATGATGTATCTTGTTACCCCACTATGCATGGGATGGATGATGTAATGATTCTTTTGGTGTATCCCCACTTGGTTGGGAGATTGATGTATGTATAGGAAGGTCATTGACAATGTATGTATAGAGTCATGTTATGCTTTTGTAGGCCTTGCATGTGCTCAGGGGGAGCATGGACGGATTGGTACATCTTGACATGTACAAAGGGGGAGCTCAATCAGAGACTTCAGCAGGTACTTAGAGGGAGTATGGACAGTAGAAGGTATACCAAGGAAGAGAACAACTTGGTCCGCCCTTTGCCCTTGATGTCAAAGGGGGAGAGTGACTTGGTATGGGTGTTGCCATCAAATCCAAAGGGGGAGATTGTTGGCATTATGATACAGGTGTTGTCCTTGATGGCAACTCACTCTGAGGTATGATACAGGTGTTGTCCTTGATGGCAACTCACTCAGATGACAGATCATAGTGCAACAGGTTAAGAGAGAACTATACGCAGGTTAATCTAGCTGAAAGTGCGTATACATGCGGGTTAGCAGAACAGAAGACACGTATATGTACACACGCAGGTTCACAGAAGGAAAGGTAGGTACATGTTAGAAAACTAAGTTTTGGTCCGTGGTAGTTGGTCCATGGTATTTGGTCCGAAGTGTTGACCCCGGGTATTGGGTCCAAGGTATTGAGAGAAGCCTAAACCTATATAAGGAGAAGATCATTAGGCCAAGCTGAATATAGGGGTGATGAATATTTGATGAAGTGTGTGAGTTCTAGTATACTGGTTATGGGTTTGTGATCTGAATCAAGGAGGCTCCTATGCGGTTGATAATGGTTGATGGACTGGGATCTTGAAGACTAAAAGGTATTATCATTATATGGTATGATCATGAGTAGATCTGAGTACTGACGCACATTTTATCCTTTATATCTTATTGTCTGGGTACATCTGAAGTTGGAAATTGCAGCGAAGGTAAAAATAATTATCTTTAGATCTGTACGCGGGTTCTCTCTGGTGAAAGGGCGTATACACGCTGGTTTGACACAGTCAAGTAGCATATACATTATGAGATTTGATGTTTCAGGTTGTTGTTGGTTCTAGTGGTTGTTGCAGAGTTTTGGGCTCTGGTCTGTGTTCTGGTAACTGTGTTTTGATGACATGGTTTCAGTGATTCAGTATTGGGTGATTCAGAGATTGATGATGCAGGTATAGTTGATGATTGTATTGCAGTGGTGATTGATATTCATGGATCTAGTCTGAAAATTTATGAAACGTGGTCCCTGGAAGAAAAGAGAAGGTGGTAGTCTTCTGTAGGTCAGCACCTACGTACTAGTACTTCAGCTAATACAAGAGCTAAGGGGGTTGTAGCTCCCTTCCAGGAGAGTCTGGAAAACGAGAGAAAGTTGTAGCCTTCTGCAGGTAGCAGCCTGCGTACTGGTATATCACTGCACCAGTACAGAATCATTGTAAAAAGAAGTTTCTAATTAAAGGAAGATAGAGACGAATTGCAGCAAGTGGTTTTCATCCATATTGGGTTTCCACCTTACATCATGGTGTTCATGTGTGCTACTTGTGTATGATGATCTGTTCTATTTTACTGCTCCTGTTTATTGCTCATATGGTTAATAATGTTCTGATGCACTCATTAAGGATCAACTAACTGAATCATAAGTTTACTGGATATACGCTTGTTTCATTACACACAGTTGTGTATACATGCGGTTTGACTTAACTGAAGTAGCGTATATGAATCTTAATATGGAAATGAAAAAGTTATATGGATTTGATAATACTGATTCACCCCCCCTCTCAGTATTTATTTCCAACAATCTTTGGGTGTTCTGTTTTTTTTACTATTACAAGTTGCAGGTATAGGTTTTGAGAATTTTTTCAGGGTTTCCATCAGGCAATCTGGAGTAGGAAAGATTTAAAAATTTGATCAGGTTTCTGGACTACGGGTCTACAACCTGCGTTTTCATTTTTCACTGTTGCCTGGGTTTTTATTGCCGCAGAAAATCTTTGAAATTTTTAAAAGCCCACAGGCTTTGTTGCTGCTTCATTCCACGCTCCCCCTGCAAGCATTTTGCTAGCAAACTCCTTCACGCTGCTGTCTTTTACCCTGCTCACTGTGTCGATTCCCTCCACATGCCCACATTTTTCCCTTGCCTTCATCTTCACCTGCATTGCCTAATCTGTGGCTCCATAATCTCCTCGCTGATGTCATGCTGCCAACAACATCAAAATCTACAGCTCTCTCCTTCTTCGCTGCTATTATCGCAGCCCAATCCTGCCCCTCCCTCAAGCTGTTGTTGCCATTCCCACGCAACCATACATACATCTCTGCTCTTTGAACTATCGAACCAGCAAGCTGCTATACCTCTGCCAGCGTGCTTTCCGTTCCCTCTCATCTGCCCGCAGCATCCTTGCTCATAGTCCCACCACTCCTGTGCGTTTTCTTTCACCAACGTGCTGCCCCAACGTCGTTTACCCATCTCTACGCATATCACGCAACCTCCTTCGCTCCTCCTTCAGCTCCTCATCGTCCACCCACACGTAGCTTCCCTGACTTGCAAAAGCGTAATAAAAACAAGCATACGACTTTTTTTTATTTCATTGTCTATATGTGCTATACGATTAGGGTTAGTTTGATTTCATTGTTAGATTAGATTAGGTTTCTTAGGTTTTATTTTATGATAGCAGTATTGTTTTAAATTTTTGATTTAATTTTATGGTATCAATTTTGTATTTAGAAAATGTAAAAAATAAAAAATCATAAAAAGTTAAAAAAAAAAATCGATTGCATAAGTAGAGCGTAGGTAGTATTTTATGTTTTAGTTTCATTTTTAGTTTAGATGCTTTTGTTTATGTTGATATAATAAAGAAATAAAAAATAAAGTTTAGTTTAGAACTTAGTTTTTAGAATTAGATTTTTTTTTTTTTTTTAGATTTCATTTTTGTATATATTTTAAGTTTCATCTAGTTTAGAATTACACATTTTTCTTTGTTCAGTTTTGTCTTATTTAAAAATATAAAAATATAAAAAAGCATCAAAAAGTTCCTTTTAAATTTTAGATTTAGATTTCTTTAAATTTAGATTTAATTTTTTAAAGTTTGATAAAAATTTAAAATTTAAAATTTAAAAAGGCATAAAGAAATTTTTTCTTT
>APFE030685443.1:98345-129329 GCA_000404065.3 Pinus taeda
AAGAGGGAAACCTTCAACCATAAAAGGGAGGCCTCACCCCGCATAAAAGGTAAACTTCAACCTGAAAAGGGAAGTCTCAACCTGTGATGGTTTAAGGATGACCAACAACTCTGGAATGCTTATGCAATTCCTGGAACTCTTCCAAAACTGGCAAGAAGCTGGAGTCTTCTGCTAGAGGAAGTGTTCTCAATTTTGTTCGCGGAACTCTTCCAAAACTGGCAAGAAGCTGAAGTCTTCTGCTAGAGGAAGTGTCCCAGATCGCCAACTAAAGGCATGTTCAGGCATCTTTGTCTCTGGCTACAACTCTGAAACTGGTGTGGCAGGTTGTGGCTCAGGCTCGCTTGATGTGGCTTTGAAGCTTGTAGATGACCATCATTTCCCCCCGTCAAATACAAGGTGAGAAGATGGATAAAACTCAACTGCAAGACGGTTCAATATACTGGAACAAGTTCTGACATGTGTTTGGAATATCTTCTTGGCTGGTGATGCCCATTGCCAAGAAGCGATCCATCCTAGATGAATCTTTGTTCTTGCAGGACGTTTGTTGCTGAAGCATCTGTTTGAAGAATGGGTGGTTTTATGACAGTGCTTACATGGATGAAGAACAAAACAGTGATCTTTCAAATGGCCAACTCGATCACATTGTTGGCATTTCACGATCTGTTGTTGTTGTTGCTACTGTGGAAGAGGAGCAAAGTCTGGAAGAGCTGAAGCTGAACTATGAGGAGCAGGTGAAGTGTCATTAATGAAACCAGCACTTTGAAACTCAATGGGTTTTGAGTAGTCTGGAATATGAAAGGACAAGTCCTTGTCATATCCAAGACTAGTTCTGTGCTTGTTGTGGACAAGTTGTTCCCAAGGTTTGATGATGGGCTTGGGAAGTGCAGACTGAGGTTCTGCATCTGCATGTACAACTGCTGCTTTATTTGAATGAACAGGAATATTATTGACTTGCTGTTTATGGGAGTCTGTTTCAATATTCTGAACAGAAACAGGTTCAGAATGATGACTCCATTGCTGTAGTTCTTCTTGCTGCAGCTTTGTCTCAAGCTACAAAAACTCAATATTTTCCTGTACATTATGCAGGCATGTCTGAATGTCATAGAGAGTGTCTTTCCTTATTTTCACTGTGTTGTGAGCCGTTGATACGATTAGAGTTCTCAATAACTCCAATAATCGATGAATTTTTGTCATTATTTAAACAACTCAAGTCAACAAATGATCACAAATGTACTTGTAAAGGCAAATTGCAATATTCTTCAAAATTAAAAGTGCCCGATGATAAGAGGGAAATCTTGAAAATTGATTCTCCTTTATGTTCGGTTGTCAAATGAATTCCTCTATTGTATGCCAACAAACAATAAGTACCATGTTAAACACTTCACATGTAGTATGCTCAAGATTCTAATGCATAGGGGCAACCGACAATTGATACCCCACTCTATCTTCTGTACAGAACGTTCGGCAAATTGTAGATTTGGACCTCTTTTGTAATGCTTGAGAGCAAGCGAAACTTAATTTCAATATCAAAGAAAAAATGATGCTAACACTGACTTGAACTAAAAGCACCAAAAATTTACAATCCAAAATCAATCAGTTCAATCTTATTAGGCATGGTTACCATTTCCATTCGCATTGATTCTAGAGTGTTCTTACACTATTTGATCATAACATGATAACATCTCGTTTAGAGTATGAGATTGCTTTAGAACAGCTACAGGTGTCCACGAAAAAAGATCCTCAACTACTTTGCTTAGATCACAGATGCATTCTTCTTAGGTCAATCAACTTCAGATTATATGCAGATATTCAAACACTTCCAGGTATCGACCTCACAAAAATGAGTTGTATTTAGGCTTGAAATGTGCCTCACAGGCTCGGATACATCACATTTGAGCCGCCAAGCAATGATTTTGCACTAAACGGAATATTCTATAATGTGTACCTCTGTTCTAGAGGCGAATAGTAGAGGATCAGAACCATGTAAGAATCATAGAGTTGTGAACCACTGTGAAAACAATTTCAGAAAACCAACGATTATGCCCTCAGAACAAAACGACTAAAACCTGCAAAATATATGTTGAACTCAGCGAGTATAACTGAGATTGCCCCGCCGGAGCCCTGGCATCTTTTCAGAAAACCCCTGCCTACTTCAATCCCATTGCTAATAGCCGAAATCCAAACCTCGAAATGTCTCAAATGTGCAGAGCAGTCCGACAGGAAGGGGAGCTGTAACAGAGAAAATTCATAGATCTTAACTTGTTTATATTTTCAAACTTGATGCGTGCTTCATTTTACGCCAAGGTTCTGGCCGTGAAGGAGCTGTTCAACGTACATATGCATTCACCATACCAATACCAATACCAATACCATATGGACCCTTTAAAAACATTCAACGCAGAATATGTATTGAATACGTCTGGCTACAATATATATTGAACAATATAACTACTTCACTCATGGTACAGACCTCCAGGAACAGTCTTTAAAGGTGCCTCCACGCACAAGGCTTAGCGACAGGAATTTAACCAACACAACCAGATAGCAACACGACAACATAGATATTTGAATTAAGATGCCCTTGTCAATTACAATTAGACAACTGTGGCCGGATAAGAACCCATTTCACCTTCGATATCTAATATTACAGATTTTAGAAAAGTTGGAACTCTCTGCCAACTATTTAACAAGAATTGTACCAAAAGAGACCATAACGATTTTGAGGTTGTATCTATTTGAACTTTACGCTATACGCCCTCCCATTAACTTAGGTTCTAATGACATGCACTTATGGTGATAGAAATAAGTCCATACACAGTGCTTTACACAAATCAATTGCACTTAACTTGCGTAGCAACCATACAGACCAGAAACGACACGATCTCAGTTTTCACTGTGTAATTGCACACTGTTCTTTGATAGTTCCCATCTTCACACACAGGTTGGGCACACAACAGGTTTGCATATGCTCTTACAACATTATAATTCCAATTCCAAAATGTATTATGGTCACATACAAAATTTCTCTGTCAGGCCAGGCAGTGTTCTAGGCAGCGGACCAAAACAAAATACAGGCAGCGTTCCAGGCAGCCGAGGCAATGGATGAAACGCTACAATGGATGCTTTGATATGAACGCACGTTCCAATGAACGCTACCCCACGCAGGTTCCAAACATTCAATTCAAGCAGCGAATAAACCATATGTTTAATACAGGCAGCGGGCAGGTTCCAATGAACGCTACCCCAGGCAGGTTCCAAGTATTCAATTCAAGCAGCGAACCAAATATTTAATACAACCAGTGAAAAAAATCCTTCATAACAGCCATACGTTACCGATTCAAGGCGTTTCAATGCTTTGAAATTCCAGGCGTTTCAATGCAGGCAGCGACAACCTTTAGGAAGTGACAGTCTTCAGGTATTTCAGGGATGTCAGAGACTGAGCAGCTCTCAAGCAGGAGTTACAACTATTTCTGGGACCTGTGCGGTTCCTTCAGAAATTAGGTGTGCAACTTCAGGCAGGCAGGCAGGCGTTCTTCAGGTAATGAAGACTGGGCCAGTACTATTCAAGGCAACTCAGATCAGTTGCTCAGGAAAACAGGCCACTCATCATGGCTCTGATACCATGTTAAACAGACATGGATAGCTAGAACAGATAGGAAAACAATAGGAAAGATAAATCATTCAGTATAATTTTTATTCACAAAAGATGTACATTTATAGTACAATATGGTGACCGTTGGGATTCACATCCCAAGGTCCCTTGGACTGCTTGTCCATTCGGCTTCCACGCTAACCCTTTAGGATTAGGTGTCCAACAAGATTGTTGATTAGTGGTTGTCATTGATGTCAGCCCAAGCAACACCAAGGGCTACCCTGATCTTGCATGGGCATTTTGGCTTGACAAATTACTCTATTCTGAGTCAAAGATCTTCTAAATGGATTCTACTCGTCGAGATATTTCCGTTGATATATGGCACACCACATAATTCTTCATGGTTTGAGAGATATTCATGTTTGAAGTTAGTAACCCCAGTTCGTGGGCCAAAACCCTATGGGGTTGTGGCATGGCACTCATAATTGGTTGTGGTCATTGAATAGTCAATAATTAATAATGTTTTGTTTTTTCTCCTAAAATCCTTCCAACATTCACTTGTTGAGGACCCTCTCAACTCAAGAAATTCATATAAATAGTGACCTCATATCCTCCTCTCATAGGGATTTTGTGGCTTCAAACTAGCCATTGTGGCATTTTCGCTATAACTTTTTCTCTGCACAGCTTCAGAAGCTGAAATTAAAACCCATTTGAACCAAAACCTTGATAAACTTCGTGACCAAATTTAAGATCTTGGTTCACTATATTTTCGGAGCTATGATCCGAGGAAGTTAGGATTTTTGCAGGCTCCCGATTTCCATGTCAAACAGGTGACATTGGGAAAATCGTCATAACTTCCTCTCTAAGCATTGGATTCAAATTTTGTAAATAGTGGCAGAAAGAGGACGGATTGTAGTTTGTTTGGTACCGTTTTCAGGGCTGAAAGTTGCAACAGTGATACGTGGCACTCCATACAAGTTCGCTCTATGGAACTAGTCTATAATCAGGTCATTGTGGGAGATTGGGCATAAGTCTTTCTTAAAGAATCCAATCTTGATCAGACTTGTGGGTAGGAAAGAGAACTTGGAGGGCTACCACAGGAAGAAATATGCAGACCCCAGAGATCCAAAATTACATAGATACAACAGATTCAATATCGAGCTCCTAGAAGGTAAGAAAAGGCATGCATTCAAGGATCACTGCAGTAAGGACCACACATCAATAGTCAAGGGTAAGTCTCCTATAGCAAGGTATGTATGATCACTGTTTACATTTGAATTTTGAGTTTCATCTCTGACATATGTTTTTGCAGGACAACGTAAGTATATATAGGGTCTCGGTTATATCTCTATGTCTCTATATGTCACAGTTAGTTTTGATACCACATTTTGGATGTCCTATTCTTGATACTACACATTTGATGCTACATATTCTTGATGCTACACCAAGTCTGCTAAACTATATGATGTTGTACATTCATGTTACTTGTCTTGTCATAGTAGATAAAATGGTCTCTGTTGTTGTACTAAGAACTTGGTCCATCACAAGTCTAGGGTTTGTCATCAGTTTTTATTGTATATATCTTTAGGTCAGTTTTGGATATAGTCTTGCATAGGCCCCAAGCCTATATCAAGAGTGGGAATCTTTGTCTATCGCTGCAACAAGTCAACAACAAAAGTGACAAGCACACTTTAGGTACGCATTGTAATTTTAATTTTAATTTATTCATTATTATGCACTTATATGTGTTTTGAAGGCAGAGGTAAGTTGAAGTGTTTTGCAGGCAGAGGTAAGTTGAAGGGTATTTTGTTCTGTTTTGGGATTGGTTTCACCGGGAAAATTTTGCATGCAGGTAGAAGAAGATTCAAGTAGAACATCAAGCAAGAATTCAAGAGTAGAAGTATCAAATCAAAGGAAGCATTACAACAGGACATCCTTGAAGACATGACAACCATCCAGATATTGTGAAGTATTGTTAAGGCCAAGAGTCATCATTGTAAAGTTGTAAAAGAGTCATTTATAAAAGAGTCATCATTGTAAAAGAGTCATCATTGTAAAGATTGTAAAAGTGTCATTTGTGAAAGAGTCATTCTGCCTAGAGTCGAAGAGGCAGTGTTGGGAGGTATAGGAGTCACTTTTGGGATGATGTCATGGTTGGGTTGCAGGTCATAGAGTGATTGGGTATTTGGTCAAGTACACGAAAATCATTGTACATCTTATCATCTCATGGATTGTTGTCCCTAGTTTGGGAATCCACAACCTTGTCTTATTTCAGTCATTATAGGGTGGTAGGGAGGTGCTAGGCAAGTGTATGAAGTCACCTATAGGTCGGGGCCTGTGAACACTTCAGGGTGGTAAGGTGGTGCTAGGGCGAGTTGTGGCTCGTTAGGGTGTTGGGGCATCCATTCAGTTGATTACTGAAGAAACCAGGGCGTTGGGGCGCCCTTCCAGTGGGAGCTGGAGAAGAATGCTTTTCTAGAATTCTAGGAAGTTTTTTCTTTCATTTCAATTGGGGCTGAAGATTAAGGAATTTATTAGAAAAGCGTTTGGTGGTTTTTGACCTGAAGGGGGTTTTCCAGCTAAACTTCTTGTGCCTACTGTGTTCTATTGTTCACTGTTTTTACTGTATAAACATTAATAATAATTGAATATTAACAAATGCTCAAAAAAGATTTAAAAAGTGTAATTGAAGAAATACTGATTCACCCCCCCCCCCCCCTCTTAGTTAGTATTTCCAATAGACTCTTCATCATGGCATCTTTATGTAGGTATCAACATCCAGCATACATATTGACACATCTCCCAAAGATATCCATTGTCAAGGGTCTTCATCTTTTTCATCAAAGTCTTCATATCTTTCCGAGAGATTTTCTAGTCAATTCTTTTTGATCTTTTGGATGTTGATTACCTTCATTAGGGTTGCATATCTCGCGATCTCTTCCTTCTCCACACATTGCATTCCCGGGTTATTTTAATCATAGTTTCTTAGTTGTGATCAACCACCTCATACTTCGTATGAGGACATATTATGTTGATTTCATGTAGTGCATCTTATGCCTTATTGCTTCCTTTCAGAGGAGGAGATCCTTTTTCTGTGTCTCATGCTTCTCAAATAGAAGTAATGTTCCATGTTACCTGCAACCATGTGACATGACATTATAATATTAAACAAAAGCATACATACCTTATTTTAGCTTTAGGTCATCTAGGCTTCTTCCAACAATTTCCTTGATTGAAATGTCTTCAACCTCTTGATTTTCTTTTCATCTTATGTCACCATCACATTGTCCATGAATTCCACAAGTTGGTGTTCTTGATGAAACACTTGCTGCCTCTCTAGATTAGTGAACTCTCCAATGAGGATTCCATCAGAGAATCTTGAGGATCTTGTATATCCTCATTTGGCAGATGTTTCCTTTTTGTATGATGAGCATTGTCCCGGATGACTTATTCCCTTCCTTAAATTTCCAATGATGTTCCCAAGAGCTGTATCTTTCAGTTTTTCAGTTTTGTCTGTCATGGATTTTGTCCTTCATGATTCCCATGGTAATGTCACAAACTCTTGTTTCTAATGCTTCCATGATGCCATGATGCATCATATTATCATTGTCATATCTTATAACAAAATTTTATGATAGCGCCCTTTTGTGAGGGATACTATCCAAATCAAGTAGAGATCTGTTACTCCCTCTTTCCTTGGCCCTTTTCTTCAGCGTCCTCCATCTACCTGGTGATATGAGCTTCCATAATTTTAGCTATACCTATTCTGCTTTGTTTGAGGACCAAATTTCCTTTTCCTTTTTGCACATGATTTAGTCCTTTACCCTTCAATACTTTTTCCATCAACTTGTCTTTCTCTATTTAGCATAGAGACCATAAGTTGTTGAATGAGATAACCTTCTTATCCCATGCATATTTGTTACCTTGATTATCTGTAAGTATATTATGTTTATCTTCCTTTCTAGGTCTTGTAGATGGAAGATATCCTACATCATTTGATACCCTTTACTTTCATGTAGATCAGATTTCATGTGACCTTCTTCATTGCATCTTCAAAGAATGAGTTTATCTACATCTCTTTGATTTCTCCAATGTTGCTATATAAGGGTATCTTTCATAAGTATCCCTTTCCATGAATTAAGAGGAGACCTTTTGATATGCTCAACGATTTCATCTATCTAGATGACTGTGTCTATCTTCCTTCTTCATGTAAGGAATCTTGATGACCCATTCAACTTCATAGATGTCCTTGTAATCATGAAGTCATTTAACAAAACTTGATTATAGAATGAAAAGATACTTACTTGTCATGTGAAGATGAGATCTTCACCTTGATGCTTTCTTGAATGATCTCCTTCAATGAGATTCTTGCTTGAGATGCCTAATACAACTGAGTTCTAAGATCTTTCTTGAGACTTCCTTGCATTGTTCAGCACCAAGCACTATTGCTTTTATAATATGTTCAGATTACTTGATTCCTTGGCTATGAGGGTATGATATCGAAATCAAGAATTTATTAGAGCATTGTCATGATGCCCATCCTAGATGTGGCATTGTGTTATCCTTCTGAAGTGATATTACTGTAATGTATGATGTGATTGTATATCCTTGTGGTCTTGTTGTGATGCTCCTTGCTGGAGTAGAACCTTTCTTGAGTTGACTAGCATGAACAAAGATCTCCTTTGAGACCTTCAAGCACTGTCCATTACCAAGCATCGAAACTGCTTCAGAGTTAAGTTATTGAGATCTATGTGGTATGACATAGATTGTAATGACACCCAATTTGGGGCTAGCACCGAAATTGTGAGAGGTACTGTGTTTTCTTTCTTTTCACTGTCATCCGAATTCTAAGCTCTAACATTGAGACTTCACTTTGAATGAGATTACTTGACCTTGAATTGTCTTGTTGTTGTACACTGTTTGTTGAAGACTTGATCCTTTAATCTTGACAAAACCCTTCAATTTGTTTTGATGCCCTTTTTAGAGACTGATCCTTCTATGTCTCTTTTGTTGCCCTTCCTTTGACTTCAACACCTTAGCACCGATACCATGTTGAAGAATCTAGGGCAGTTAGAGTTAATGAGACTCTTCTTGCATGATAACTATTTGTGATGTTTTTAACTTCACTTCTTAGCACAATCTTCACTTGTTATTATTATTAGAGTGTGTCTTCTTAGTTCATCAAATAGCTACCAAAAACAAAGAGACAAGAACACACAATGTTGGCTTTCTGCCAAGGCCAAAACCTCTCCCTCTTGGAGAGGAAAACCTGCACAAAATTCTTCTGATAGAGATTCCAATTGATGAATACCAAGACCATGGCCCTTGACCTACTATGCCACTCCAAGACCAAGACACCAATCCTCTTCTATGACATTGTTGAGATTATCATCATTGCTACACCATCACCGAGGTCCTTATCAACGGGATCTTCATAATGGGATATGTATAGGAGACATGCATGTACATCCACCGATATCATGATAGTGTCATCATAATTGTACCTTCATTGAGATCATAGCCTTTGTGACTAAGTCTCCATCAAGAACGCGATCATGACTGTGATAGGATCATGACTGCACCTTAATGTATGTCGAGATAAGTGAATCATTGTGAGATACTTCTATCATACTTATGCCGAGACTGTGTATGCTACTATGGGATCCCTGAGATCCTTGCCATCACTAGTTATGCCGAGATTTTGTCACTGCGTTTTGTTCCTATACCGAGCCCTTCATGATACTATCTAGGATGTTGAGATAGACACTTATCATTCTACCTATGCCGAGACTGTAACCATTTTAGTGGCACCCATCAGAGATTACTGTAAGGTTGTCCATCCGAAGTCTGATCCTTATTGTTATACAAATAAATTCAATCTTGTACCTGTTGATTTTTGGTAGCATCGAATGTGCTCTAGCCTTGAAATTTGGAGAGGCTAAGGCACAGATTACAACTATAATCACCAATGGCACTGATAGGTAGCAATGGAGACGAAGATTTGAATGAACTATCGCATGGGAGGATGGGACACTTACTCCATAGGGCTCTAAGAATTCTCAGGAAAACAGTATCAGGGGTTCTAGAACTAAGTACCGAATGAGGTGATGTATGCAAAGGGTTCGCTCTGGGCAAGTAGGTCAAAGTAACGTTTTCCAGAAGTAACAATAGAGCTAAGAGTGTGCTAGGATTGATACACTTAGACATCTACGGTCCGATGTCCACAAAATCTCTTAGTGGTGCCTAATACTTCATCACCTTCATCGATGACCATTCCAGGAAGACTTGGATCTACTTTCTGAAAACCAAGGATGAGATTTTTGGTTGATTCAAAGAGTTCAAGGCTCTAGTGGAGAATCTGAGAGGAAAGAAGATAAAAGTGTTGCACTCAGACAATGGTGGAGAGTATGTTGATAAGGACTTCACCAATTTTTGTGCTAAGGAAGGCATCAGAAGAGAGTGGACTGCTCCCTACAATCCGGAGTAGAATGGGGTAGCAGAAAGGAAAATTGGGACTATTGTGGAAGCAACTAGGGCAATGTTGTATGATCAAGATATGCCCAAATTCCTGTGGGCAGAAGCATGCTTCATGATAGTTTATGTCCAGAATAGGGCTATACACAGATCATTGGGCAAAATCATTCCAGAAAGGGCCTTCATCGGGAAGACACCTGAAGTCAGTCATTTCAGTATATTTGGGAGTTTAGATCATTGTCGTATACTCGAAGAAAAGAGAGAAATTAGATCAAACTGTTGAGAAAGGATATCTTGTGGGATATAGCGAGAATGCTAAGGCATATAGAGTCTATCTTCTAGGGAGTAGGAAGGTAATAGTTCAGCGGGATGTAAAGTTCATGGAGGATAGAGCTTTTAGGAAATCCCGAGCAATGCCTTCTGAGGAGCAGTGAAAAGACGATCTGTTGGTCCAACCACTTCGACCAACAAAAACTAGTACCGGAAATTCTCCTGAAAACAAAGCTTCAGAATAGGAGGAATCTCAGGAAGAGGAAGAGTTGATAGATGTCCCCACTACCAGCGAAAGAACGAGCTGGGAACTCGGACAGATTCTACGGGATGCAAAAGACTTCATTGGTTCACCCATGAATAATAAAAAGGGTGTGAAGACAGCCAGATAGATACTAGGCCCTAGTAGCTCAAGTTGGGGAATGTTCTAGTTTTCAGGAGGCCGTTCAACATCAAGTATGGGTAGATGCTATGGTGGAGGAATACAGTTCTATAATGGTTAATGATGTCTAGGAAGTGGTACCTAGGCCTCAAGACAGGTCATTGGTAGGCTCGAGATGGATCTACAAGGTCAAATACGCTGCAGACGGCAGTGTGGAGAAATACAAAGCTAGGTTTGTGGCTAAGGGGTATGCTCAGAAGGAAGGGATAGACTACAAAGAAACCTTCGCCCCAGTATCCAGGTATACTTCTATTAGAACCGTGATATCTCTTGCAACACAGATAGGGTGGGGGATTCACCAGATGGATGTCAAGATGACATCTTGAACGGGATAATAGAAGAGGAAGTATACATTGAACAACTAGAGGGTTTTGAGACACACGAGAAGAAATCTCATGTATGCGGATTAAAGAAAGCCTTGTATGGGTTTAAACATGCGACTAGAGCATGGTATGGTCGAATTGATGGCTACTTGCAGAAGATGGGGTTTGTCAAGAGTGATGTAAACCCTAATCTCTACTATCGTGTCGTAGAGAATGAGCCTCTAATCCTAGTGTTATATGTGGATGATCTTTTCCTGACAAGATCATCCAAGCTCATCAAAGACTACAAGAAGAACCTAGCCACAGAATTCAACATGAAGGATTTAGGGCAGATGCATTATTTTCGGGGGTTGGAAGTTTGGCAGTAGAAGGGTGAGATCTTCCTTGGACAAGGGAGATATGCTACAGAGATCTTCAAGAGATTCAGGATGCAGGACTGTAGACTTATGGCTACTCCAATGATCACCAACTGGAAGAAGATTGATGCATTAGAAGATAAAGACGTTGATCCCACCTTGTACAGGCAACTTATAGGGTGCCTGATGTATCTGGTCAATATCAAGCTAGACATTTGTTATGTTGTCAACACCCTCAGTCAGTTCATGGTGGAACCCAAGAGGGCACACTGGGCAGCAACCAAGCATGTTCTTAGGTGTTGATTTGGGGTAGCATCGGATGTGCTCTAGCCATGAAATTTGGTGGAAAGGTTAGGGCACATGAGATCTCCAATACCCAAAATGGGTTTGGGCAGATTCTAAATAGTTAGGAAGATATTAAAATAATTAATATTTTTAATGAAGTCCCTAAGTCTAATTCTAAACAGTTAGGAAGATATTAAAATAATTAATATTTTTAATGAAGTCCCTAAGTCTAATTCTAAACAGTTAGGAAGATATTAAAATAATTAATATTTTTAATGAAGTCCCTAAGTCTAAACTTAGGGAAATTAAAATATTAATGTGAATTAATACAAAATTGTGTTAGAATGGTCCATAAGACATGGATCAAGCTAGATCTAATCTCAGTCGTCAATTAGGGACTTAATCTCGACTGTTGATTTGTCAACGAGAAAAGTATAAGAGGAGGCTTGAGGGTCACTTAGAGAATACACTAGAGTGATTGGTCATTCTATTCTCTAGAACGAGGTTTGCTAAGAGAGATAGAATCAGTGATCAGTTATAGCGAGGGGCAATGAGTACGAGGCAAAGAGGCAGGGACAGTGCCGAGAGACCAGCGCAAAAGCAGAGAGAGGCAGACGCAGAGCCAGAGGGAGCCACGCAGAGGTAGCAAAGACTGCGCAGAGCCAGAAGGGCATGTGTCATCCACGTAGAGGCTGCAGGAGTGATGCAGAGAGCCAGTGAGGCTGCACAGAGTCTCAGTAGGCTGACGCATAGGGTTTCAGGTTGATGCAGATGCCAGCAGGGCTGACGTTGGGCTTTAGATTATGCTGGAGAGGGTTTCGTGGAGCAGGCTTTCCGAATACCTGTTTCCGAAGAGAGGTATTGTTGCCAGATCTTTTATCTCTGTCGGGTTAGCCAGTTTGGCACCTAGTGTACTCAGAAAAGAGTTGCTTAATAATAAAACCCTCAGATAGCTGCACCATTTTTCATGCATTGGGTTTTTCCAAGGACATTAGTCCAAAAATAACGGTGTGATTTGTGTGTTTGTTTTTGTTTCCTTCAATTGATGATCTGTAATATGTTGAGCATGCACTTGTATTTATTTTCAGTGTTTACATGGTAAATAACTTGTTAATTAACAGAACAATTAGGTAGGAATAAATCAGTAAAGTGCATGAAGGGTTTCTAACTGGTAGACTTAGAAACTTCAACATGGTATTAGAGGGTGGTTGCAGATCACAGGAGAACTGAGGACATCAATAGGGCAGAGCAGCAGCAACAGAAAACAGTTGTCCCGAGTGACAGCAGTTGTTCCTAATAGAAAACAACAAGGAAGGGGTGATGCAGTGCCTACATCATCAAGTTTGAGCCAAGAAAAGGCTGAGCAAAGGCTGATGGAGGCAAGGAAAAGCTCACACAGAGCCACGCAAAGGCCAGGAGGGCTGATGCAGTTGGCTGAGGGAGCTAGTTTTCCAGTGTCGGAACTGTGCAAAGCATAGGAGCTCTCACCTTCAGGTCGCTAGAGTTTAGGAGGCTGTGGGTAAGTTGTAGAGTGGAGTTGGTGGGGTACTGTAGTCAGAACAGTACCTAATAGGGCAAGGCCAAGGAGAAGGGAGTTGCTACTGAGGGTTTCTAGCTGTGAAATTTGGACCAGTGGTGCAGTTGCACAGACGATTAGAGTAGGGGGCATCTCGACATTGACTGAAGGTTTCCAGGAGGAAATTAAGGCTCAGAGGGAGTCACATCAAGAACTACTAGGAGGGAAGTAGAAGAGCAGCATGGCACTACATGAAGTAAGAGACTAGGATAGACTGGACAAAGCCTCAAACTTCGCAATCTGGAAGGCCAGAATCTTATCTGTACTTGACAAAAATTGTGTCAAGCACTTCGCCTTGAGGATGATAGCGATCCCAATTGACCCAACTGATAACGACAAGTACGAGGAGGCAATGGCGAGGGCCAAGAGCATCATCCTTGATGGAGTCAAGGACCATGTAGTACCACACATTACCGAGAAGGAAACGACAAATGAGATGTGGGAGGCCCTAAAGAAATTGTACCAGCATACTTCTGTGCACAGAAGGTTGTTACTAGAAAATCAGTTGCGGTCATACCAGATGAAGAAGGGAGAACCAATCGACACCTTCCTCGGTCGACTGAATGAGATCCGGGATCAGTTGACTTCCATAGGGGCCACGTCGGATCAGGAATTGAGGGTGAGAACAACCCTGAACGTAGTCTCAAAAGACTGGGAGGTATTTGTCCAGAGTATACTGGGCAGAGCGACCCTTCCACATTGGGATGAAATGTGGATGGCTCTTTGCCAAGAAGAGATCAGAAGGCTAAGCAAGACGGGAAGCAGCGGCAAAGGGATCAGAGTTAAACAGGAGGAGGAGGATGTTGCCCTAGCATCCGAGGGAAAGCAAGAGAAACTGAAGAAGAAGGACCTCTCCAAGGTCAAATTCTTCCACTATGGGGAGTTGGACCATTATGCGACCCAGTGTCCAAGGAGGAAGAACAAGGTAGAGGCCTCTGAGATCAAGGCAGCGCCAGAAAGCGCAGAGAAGGAAGTGGAGACAGACGATGACTGTGCCATGAGTGCACACACGCCACTTGAGCAAAAGTGGGTAGACATCAAGTTGTAGTCAGACAGACTACATGCGATGAGAGGTAGGATCCTCGAGGTACCTAGCCTCTTGGATTAGACCATGCTATGGGAGCCCCGAAGAAGAGTAGCAGGCTGGCGGATGTGCATAGAGATGGATGCCGATGAAGCGGCAGAGAGAGCTACAGTGCAGAATTCCCAAGACAGCGTGAAGCTAGTAAGCTACAACAGTGCGAGAGGCACGGGAGTGTTGCACCAGTGCAGGATGGCACAGAGAGGTGTGCAACAGTGCGAGATGCAAGGAGTTGTTGTAGCAACGTAAAAGTCAGAGAGGGAATTTCAGCATCAGGAGTACTCTATCCTAACAGAGAGGTCAGAGTTGAGAGATCAGTTACTTACTTCTCAGTAACTAAGTTGCAATGCAACAACTAGCAATGGTAATGCTATGGGCAGATGATGCAGCATGATGAGAGGAGATGCAGTGCAGACGCAGGAGTGATAGTGGTAGGGCCATGGGCAGCAGCACGGATGTAGAGGTAGCTGTCGTACAGATGCAGCAATGGCAGTGGCAGAGATATGGGCAGCAGTATAGGATGCAACAGTGTAGAGGATGTTGGCCAACAGGCCTAGCATCAACACAGGGACTGATGCCAGATGATTAGGTTAATACTCAGTGAGGATTATTGCTAGAGCATAGTCCTCGCCAAGAGGGAGTGTTGATTTGGGGTAGCATCGTATGTGTTCTAGCCACAATTTGGTGGAGAGGTTAGGGCACATGAGATCTCCAATACCCGAAAAGGGTTTGGGTAGATTCTAAACAGTTAGGAAGATATTAAAATAATTAATATTTTTAATGGAATCCCTAAGTGTAAACTCAGGGAAATTAAAATATTAATGTGAATTAATATAAAACTGTGTTAGAATGGTCCAAAAGACATGGATCAAGCCAGATCTAATCTTAGCCGTCGATTAGGGACTTAATCTCGGCTGTTGATTTGTCAATGAGAAAAGTATAAGAGGAGGCTTGAGGGTCACTTGGAGAACACACCAGAGTGATCAGTCATTCTATTCTCTAGAGCGGGGTTTGTTAAGAGAGATAGAATCAGTGATCAGTTGTAGTGAGTGGCGGTGAGTACGAGGCAAAGAGGCAGGGACAATGCCAAGAGACTAGCGCAGAAGCAGAGAGAGGCAGACGCAGAGCCATAAGGGCCTGCGTCATCCACGCAAAGGCTGCAAGGGTGATGCAGAGAGCCAGAGAGGTTATGCAGAGCCTCAGTAGGTTGACACAGAGGGTTTCAGGCTGACGCAGAGGCCAACAGGGCTCATGCTAAGCTTCAAATTGTGCTGGAGAGGGATTTCGTGGAGCAGGCTTTCCAAATACTTGTTTCCAAAGAGAGGTATTGCTACCAGATTTTTATCTCTGTCGGGTTAGCCAGTTTGGCACCTAGTGTACCCAGAAAAGAGTTTCTTAATATTAAAATCCTCAGATAGTTGCACCGGTTTTCCCGCATTGGGTTTTTACGGGGACATTAGTCCAAAATAACAGTGTCATTTGTGTTCTTGTTTCTGTTTCCTTCAGTTGATGATCTGTAATATGTTGAGAATGCACTTGTATTTATTTTCAGTATTTACATGGTAAAGAAATTGGTAATTAACAGAGCAAGTAGGTAGGAATAAATCAGTAAAGTGCATGGCGGGTTTCTAAGTGGTAGACTTAGAAACTTCAACATAATGTCTATTGTAATCATGATTTTATGTATTTGATGAAAAGAGAAAAATAAATTTATTATTTTCATTCTTGATGCATGGGTTTCATGCTCAAGGTAAATTTATTTGTAGGTCAAGCACCCATTGAGTGCTTCTAGGTTTGTCATAGAATTATGAAGTCAAAAGAGTCATTGTCATACATGTAATGAAATTTTTTGTAAAGTCAAGTGTCATAAGGACCACTCCAAGACCTTGTCAAACAAGTCAACCTACATGAAAGATCAAGTTGACCTCATGGAAGCAATTTGTACCCCTAGAAAGCCTATATATAAGAAGGAACTCGACCTCATTTGGACACACAAGAAGCAAGTTCGATCTCCTCAAAAAAGAAGCTAGAAAAGGACCAAAATCAAAGATAGGAAGACAAAAAGCAAGATAAAAGTTCTTTGGGCCTCTCTCTCTCTTGTGTTAGGCTTTCTAAAGTTGTTGGGCAAGTCTATTTGCGGGAAAGTTGTTGGCAAGTTGCTCGGGGTCGAAGTTGCTAGAAATTGTTGGATCAAAGTAGCTGGAAATTGCTGAAGTTGTTGGACGCTGTTAGGTCAAAAGTAGCTGAAAGAAAAGTTCATTAAGAAGAAGTTTGACTTGGTCTTGGAGGGGTCTTTGACAAGGGTCTTTGGTCTTGGAATTCGTCATTTGAAGTTCTATAAGAAAAGAAGAGTTCTTGTGGGTTTTCCTCTAAAGCGGAGAGATTTTGGCCTTGGCTGATAGCCTACATTTTGGGTCTCCTTTTCACATCGATCTTCATTTTTTAATAGTCATTTGATGATAGAGAACACTAATAATAATTAAGTGAGAGAAGCTAATCAAGTTTAAGTAAAAATACATCACAAGTAGTTATCAAAGTAAGAGAAATCATCTAGTGTAGTTTCCCCTAGATTTCTCACCATGGTATCAAAGCTAAGGTGACAAGACAAGAAGAGGAAGCTTGAAGATCATCAATTAAAGAAGGATACATAAGGGCCGGGCACAAGGAGATCATCAAGAAGGACTAATCCACTCATCATCTTGAAGGAAGGAATTAAGGATCATTGAAGAAGACCTCAAAAAACCTATCTCATTTGAAAAAGGATACTACACTCGAAGTATTCTTCGAAAGATCACACATTTTACAATCATCATCCAAGGAAGCAAGAAGTGTTTCTATCATCATCAAATAAATCAAGGTAATCTTTATTACATTGAAGCAAAAATTACATCTCAAACATCCTTGAAGAAAATCATCAAGGAAGCAACACCATGAAGAAGGCATCAAGTTGAAGATATCATCATCAAAAGAAGCATCTTCGCTTGACAAGTAAATTTATATTAATGCCTGAATCTACTATCAAAATGACTTCATTCTGCAAGGAAAGCAATAAATTGGTTGGGTCATCAAATTTCCTTGCATGAAGAAGAGGATAAATTTGATCCTTATAGAGAACGAAGTTTTTGGGCATGTTAAGGGTTCAATCTCCAAACCATCACAAGAGGAAGCTCAAGCACTATTGAAGTATATGAAAGGGGAAATAAGAGCTCAAAGAATCCTTCATAGAATCAATCAAGGATTCCCTCATCCCTTATGTAGCAATGTTGGAGAAATCGAAAGAAATCTATGATAAGTTGGTAGAATTGTTTGCCATAAGCACTACAGGCGAAGTTATATCTTTGACAATCAAGCTATACAAGATGAAGGTATCAAGGGAAGAAGGGATAGCCTCATACCTTATGAGGGTATCACAAATAAAAGACCAACTACAAGAGTTAGGGAAAACAATGTCTGATATAGAAATCACCACCGTTGGGCTCAATGCACTACTTGATGAATGGGGCAACTTTGTATCAAATATCTATGGAAAGAAGGAAACCAGTCCATATTGTCCACTTTGATCATTATATAAGATTGAAGAAACTAGGTTGAAGGAAAAGAGCAATGTTGGATCAAATGAACAAGTTCAAGCATATGTTGCCATGGCCAAGAGAAAAGGAAAGTTTGGAAAGTTTGATCCTTGGAAAAAGAAGATCAATATATCAAAGATACAATTTTATGTGTAATGAATATGGGCACTTTAAAAGGAATTGTCCTAAACTTAAGAAGGACATCAAAAAGAGAAATGAAAGAAATGAAACCCATGTCACCGAAGAAGTGGAAGAACTTGAAAATAAGAAGACAAAGAAGGACGAGGTGAAAGACATCTACTATGACTAAAATATACTTGCTTCTTTTTAGTTTTGTAGAAGATAACAGTCATGATGGAAAGCATCACAAGAATCAAGATGCATTAGAATTGAAATAGAGATAACATTGATCCGAACTTAAACAGGAACGCAACAACTTACAGATATAATCATAAACATAAAGATGCAACAAAAAATCACTTCAATTCATTAATGGAAAAATACTAAACTATGCTTACAAACATAATGGAAATAAGATAGCTCGGGCGATGTTAGCTTATCTCTGGGGAGAGATGTGGCGGCTACATGTCTCTGAACTGTGTTACAATGAGGCTCAAAGGCCTATTTATTATTGAGAAACAGTGGAAAACCCTAAACATCCAGAAACCTAACCCTTGGAGATGGAGCGCCAAAATTGTTGGCCCTAGTCAAGTAAATTGGTACATCAATTTCCCAGGGTCGTAACTTTGGCATACGATCTCCGTTTGGCTATCATAATACCCCATTTCGAATATCTCGAAGAGAAGGCTGAAAACAAACAAACAAGTCGTTTTGGGATGTTTTCAGACTCTCTGTTTCCCCTAAAAACGCCGTTTAGGGCCTCAAAACAGCGCCGAAAATTCAGGACTCGAAAAACTGCAAAATATAGTAAACTGTGCTAGAATTAAGGAAACCGAAAAATTGAAAGAGACAGTGTTGGGTGTCCAAGTGGAATAGGCAGGTGGCCACCAATATCCACTTGGATCATTCCTCGCCCCTTAGGAAGCAATGGTCCCCATTGCATTGAGCACCTCCATGAGATGGGGAAACTTCTGCTAAACTTGGTCCCTGGTGAGCCACTTGCCTTGGTGAAGGAGTTGGCCAGCTTTGACAACCCGATATAGTTGGATCTTCTGCTGGTGAGTGCTCTTGATCTGTCTGTCCATAATCCGATCAATGGTGGCCTGTTCCATGCAGTCTGGGTTTAGCTTTGTTGGTGTGAGTTGTTCTGTAATGTTAGATGTGTCCAACAATGGTGGGAAGTATGGCCAAAGGCGATTTACATTGAACACTGGGTGCATACCAAGGAACGGTGGGATGCTGAACTCAAAGGCATTTTCACCGACGGCCTTGGTGATGGTGTATGGCCCATATCGGAGCAAGTGAAGCTTGCGTTGGGGCCCAACAAGGCGCTCTTTCTGCAAATGAAGCCAAACTTTGTCGCCCACCTGGAGCTTGTTCAACACTCGATGTTGATCATGGCGCTGCTTGTACTTAGCATTGGATTTGTCCAATATATCATGGACCTGTTGGCAGATGTGTTGAATGCACTCAATGAAGTTGTTAGCCCTTTCAGCTTCGAACTACACGTGAGCCGAATTTACCTGAGTGGCTGTAAATGGTATGGCCACATCAATGGGGCATAATGGTTGAAAGCCCAGCCCTACCTGAAAGGGGTTGTGGCATGTTGAGCTGTGGAGAGCTCTATTGTAGTTGTGTTGGACATAGGGGAGACTTTCATCCCATGTGCGTGGATGCTTCGAGTTGTACATGCGCATAATGTGTGCGATCATTATGTTGACAACCTCTGTTTGGCCATCAGTTTGGGGATGGAAAGTCGTGGACTTAGTGAGTTTTGTATCCAACATCGACCAGAGACTTGACCAAAATGCACTCAGGAATCTGTTGTCCCGATCTGAGATAATGGACTGTGGGATCCCAAAGTGTACCCACAATTGCTCAAAGAAGAGCTTAGCAGTGGCCTCTGCTAAGATACTCTTTTTGCAGGCCGCCATGATGGGCATCTTAGAGAATTTGTTGACGACCACGAAAATGCAATTGTGACAGTGCTTAGTAGAAGGAAGTCCCGACATATAATCCATGGAGACAGATTCCAAAGACCGGCTAGGAGTAGGTAGAGGAGTATACAGGCCTTACTTCTTGATGGTTGGTTTGGCAATGGCACAGGTGGTGCAGGATCTAATGTACTTCCCAACATCCTAACGAAGTTTCAGCCAATAAAAAAACTTCTACAATACCGCCATTGTTTTCTCTACTCCAAAATGTCCAGGACCCGACTGTAGTGTGCCTCCCAAATCATCTTGACACGCTCACTTGAAGGAACACATATGTGTCCCAAGTGGTATAACAGTGCATCCTGAAGGTGAAAATTTGGAATTTTCTTCCCTTCCAAGAGTGTCTGGTATATGCTATCGAATTTTGGATCGGTCTTGTAAACATGCGGCCACCCCAATGTCTCGTGCCCACAAGAGTCGAGCACAGTGATCAGCGCCATGACCGGTGGTCTATTGAGGCAATCAACGACATTATTGGTGCTTCCCTTCTTATACTTACTGTTCAAATGGAACTGTTGCAGATAGGTGGACCATTTTTGATGGCGATTGTTCTTCAACTTCCCTTGTGTTTGTATGAACTGTAGAGGACGGTGGTCTATGTGGATGACCGTTTCCTTCCCCAGAATGTAATGCTTCCATTAATGACAGGCCTGCACAATGGAATACATTTATTTGTCGTAAGTGGGGTACTTTCGGACTGTGTCTGAAAGTCTCACTGTGGTAACCCATTGGATGCCCATGTTGAGCAAGAACTGCCCCAATAGCATAGTCGAAGGCATCTGTCTCAATCTCAAATGGTTGTTGCAGGTCTGGTAATGTGACCATTGGTGCAGAACAGAGGCAATTCTTCAACTCGGAGAACACTCGTTGCTGCGTTTCTGACCAAAAGAACTTTGCTTTCGCTCCGCCCTTGGTGACTTGACTTAAAGGCCAAGCGATATGAGAGAACCCCAATGCGAACCTGCGGTAGAAATTGGCAAGACCCACAAAGCTGCAGAGCTCTGTTAGAGTGGTTGGGGCTGGCCAACCTTCAATGACTTGTATCTTGGATGGGTCCACATATACACCCTCCTTATCAATGATGTACCCCAAATATTGAACCTGGGTCAGGCCAAAGGTGCATTTTGCCAAGTTAGCACACAGCTTGTGTTGTCGAAGGGTTTGAAGGACCTGTCGAATATGGTGGAGGTGTTCTTCACAACTCTGGTTGAAGATCAAGATGTCATGTAGATACACCACCATGAATGCATTGCTGAAGGGCCGCAAGATGTCGTCCATCAGTCTCATGAAGGTTGTAGGGGCGTTTGTCAATCCGAACGGCATGACCAACCATTTGAAAAGGCCCTACTTGGATTTGAAGGTAGTGTTCCACACATTGGAGGGTTTGATAGGCACCTGGTGATAACCTGACTTCAAGTCAATCTTGCTGAAATATTTGGTCCCCTTGAGCTGGTCCAGAAGGTCGTCAATCCACGAGATTGGGTACCGATTCCGGACAGTGATCTTGTTCAGCTCCCGATAGTCAATACAGAGTCTCCAAGTCCCATCCTTCTTCTGTACCAATACAATCGGGCTCCCGCAGGGTGATGAGCTCGGCTTGATGTGCCCTTTCTGCAGTAGTTCCTGAATCTACCTCTTGATCTCATCGTTCTCCAGAACAGAGCGTCGATAGATCATTCCATGTCGGAATTTCTAAGTTTGACATGTTAGAAACCATTCATGCACTTTACTGATTTATTCCTACCTACTTGTTATGTTCATTAACAACTTTTTTACCATGTAAATACAGGAAATAAATATAAGTACATGCTCAACACATTACAGAGCAACTGAAGGAAATAGAAACAAGCACACAAGTGACACCATTGTTTTTGGACTAATGTCCCTAAAAAACCCAATGTGGGAAAACTGGTGCAGCTATCTGAGGGTTTGTTTTATTAAGCAGTTTTAGAATACAACCTGGGTGCTAAATCCAGCTCACCCAACAGAGAAAAAATCTCGGCAGTAGTACCTCTCTACTCGGAAGCAGATATTCTGGCTGAAACCCTTGATAAACACTTCGACAGCTCTACAACTCCAATTTGCCCGACGAAACCCCAATGTCAGCCTCTAGGGACTGCGTCAAACTCTCTCTGGCCCAGCGTCAGCCCAGCGTCACCCTTGCTTGGCCTGCGTCAGCCTTTGGAGGCACTACGTCAGTCCTCTGGCCCTCTACGTCACCCACGCTGGCCCTCTGAGGCACTGTGCAACTCCTGGCTGCCTCTACGTGAGCCCTTGCTGGCTCTGCGTGAACCTGCTTCCGCGTCTCTCACTCTGGCTACTACGTTGTTTCTCCCGTTGATATCTCTGCCTCTCTACTTCAGTATTCACTGCCCCTCAGCTACAACTCTGATCACTCTCTCAACTTTCTCAACAAACCCAGCTCCAGAGAGTCAAAATCTTGATCTCTTGGTGTGTTCTCCAAGTGACCCTCAAGCCTCCTCTTATATTTTCTCGTTGACAAATCAACAGCCGAGATTAAGTCCCTAATCAACAACGAATATTAGATCTGGCTTGATCCATGTCTTTTGGACCATTCTAACACAGTTTTATATTAATTCACATTAATAGTTTTATTTTCCCTAAGTTTAGACTTAGGGATTCTATTAAAAATATTAATTATTTTAATATCTCCCAAACTGTTTAGAATCTGCCCAAACCCTTTCTGGGTATTGGAGATCTCATGTGCCTTAACCTGTCCACCAATTTTCGTTTCTAGAGCACATCCGATGCTACCCCAAATCAACACTCCCACTTAGCGAGCACTGTGCTCTAGCAATACTCCTCACTGAGTATCACCTTGATCATCCAGCATCGGCCCTTGTGCTGATGCTAGGCCTCCTACTCATCATCTGCACTGCTGCACCCTTTACTGCTACCCATGGCCCGACCTCTGCCACTACTGCATTCGTACTGCAACTCCCTCTGCATCTGTGCTGCTGCCCATGGCCCTGCCACTGCCACTGCTACATTTGCACTGCAACTCAGTTACTGAGAAGTAAGTAACTGATCTCCCAACTCTGACATCTTCGTCAGGCTAGAAACACTCTTGATGCTGAAGCTCCCTCTGTCACTGACAAGTGCTCCCTCTCTGACCTCTACACTGCTACAACAACTCCATGCATCTTGCATCGTTGCACACCTCTCTGTGCTATCCTGCACTGGTGCAACACTCCCGTGCTTCTCGCACTGTTGCAGCCTGATAGCCTCGTGTTGTCCGGGGAATCCTGCACTGTAGCTCCCTCCATCACTCCATCCGTATCCGTCTCTACTGACATCGCCAGTACTGCTACTCCTCTTCGGGGCTCTCGTAGCAAGGTCTTATCCAGAAGGCTAGGTACCTTGAGGATCCTGCCTCTCATCGCCTGTAGTCCGCCTAACTATAGCTCCATGTCTCCCCACTTCTGCTCAAGTGGTGTGTGTGCACTCATGGCACAGTCATCGTCTGTCACCACTTCCTTCTCTACCCTTGTTGGCGCTGTCGTGGTCTCGAAGGCCTCTCCCTTACTCTCCTTCCTTGGGCACTGGTCGCATAATGACCCAGCTCCTCACAGTGGAAGCATTTGACCTTAGAGAGGTTCTTCTTCTTCTATTTCTTTTGCTTTCCCTCAGATGCTAGGGCAACATCCTCCTCCTTCTTGATTCTAATCCCCTTGTCGTTGCTTACCACCTTGCTTAGCCTTCTGATCTCTTCTTGGCGAAGAGCAGCCCACATTTCCTCCCAATCTGGAGGGGTCGCCCTGCCCAGTATACTTTGGACCAATGTGGAAAAAGTCGAAGTCGGGATTAATTCGGCAAGGGTCCAAAAGTTGAAAAACTCGTTAAAGTCGGGAGATTTTTGAAAAAGTCGGCAAAATTTAAAAAACTCAAAAATATTCATTTTTTTAAAATTTTTTTAACATTTAGAGTATCCACAACATCAAATAAATGCCTTTCCACATAAACATGTAAAGAAAGCTAATATATAATATGTATATGAAGTCTAGTGCTACATCACATATCAAAATAGTGAATCAACTCCTGAATCTTGAGTCTTTCTTGAGTCTCAACTCTCAAGACAGCCGACTTTTTGGGTCGACTCCCGATAAAATCAGGAATATAAAGAATAAATCGCAATTTTTTTGTTTCTGAAAAAGTCTGCAAAAAATTAGAGGATTAAATCGTTTTGTTGAAAAAATCACAATTTTAGGATTTAATCCCGATTTTTTGCAGACTTTTTCCACACTGCTCTGGACAAACACCTCCCAGTCTTTTGAGACTACATTCAGGGCTGTTCTCACCATCAATTCTAGATCCGGCATTGCCCCTATGGAAGTCAATTGATCTCTGATCTCCTTCAATCAACCATGGAATGGATCGATCTATTCTCTCTTCTTCATCTGGTATGATCACAACTGATTTTCTAGTAGCATCTTCCTCTGCATGGAAGTATGCTGATACAACTTGGTCAGGGCCTCCCACATCTCCTGTGCCGTGTTCTTCTCGGCAATATGTGGTACTATATGATGCTTGACCCCATCAAGGATGATACTCTTAGCCCTCGCCATTACATCCTCGTACCTGTCGTTATCAACCGGATCGACTGGGATAGCTATCGTCCTCGACAAAGTGGTTGACACGATTCCTGTCTAGTACAGATAAGATTCTAGCCTTCCAGACTATGAAGTTTGAGGTTCCGTCCAGTCTCTCCTAGTCTCTTACTCTGTGTAGTTCCATTTCGTTGCTCCTCTACTTCCCTCTTGGAAGTTCTTGATATGACTCCCTCTGAGCCTCGATTTCCCTCTTGGAAACCCTTCTGCCAATGTCGAGATGCCCCTCTCCAATCATCTGTGCAATTGCAACATTGATCTGCATTCCTTGGCTAGAAATACACCTCGGAAGCAACTCACTCTACCTTGGCCTTGCCCTGTTAGGTATTGTTCTCACTACAGCACCCCACCAGCTCCACTCTGCAACTTAACCACAGCCTCCTAAACCTCAGCAAACTGAAGGTTAGAGCTCCTAGGCTCTGCGCAATCCCAGCACCGACAAATCAACCTCCTCAGCCAACTGCGTCAACCCTCCTGGCCTTTGCGTGGCTCTGTGTGAACCTGCCTTTGCCTCCCTCAGCCTCTACGCTGCCTCTTCCTGTCTCAATCATGATGATGCGGGCACTGCGTCACCCCTTCCTTGTTACTCTGCTAGGAGTAGCTTTTATCACTCGAGACAACTGTTTTCTATTGTTGTCGCTCTGTTCGGCTGATGTCCTTAGTTCTCCTGTGATCTGCAACCACCCTCTAATACCATGTTGGAATTTCTAAGTCTGGCATGTTAGAAACCCTTCATGCACTTTACTGATTTATTCCTACCCACTTGTTCTATTAATTAACAAGTTATTTACCATGTAAATTCAAAAAATAAATACAAGTACATGCTCAACACATTACAGATCATCAATTGAAGGAAATAGCGACAAGCACACAAGTGACACTGTTGTTTTTGGACTAATGTCCTCGGAAAAACCCAATGCGGGAACACTGGTGCAGCGATCTGAGGGTTTGATTTATTAAGCAGTTTCAGAATACAACATGCGTGCCAAATTTGGCTCACCCAATAGAGAAGAAATCTCGACAGTAGTACCTCTCTACTCATAAGCAAATATTCCGGCTGAAGCCCTAGATAAACACTCTGGAAGCTCTACAACTCCAATCTGCCTCACGAAACCCCAACGTCAGCCTCTCTCTGGCCCAGCGTTAGCCCAACATCACCCTGGATTGGCCTACGTCAGCCTCTGGAGGCACTATGTTAGTCCTCTAGCCCTCTGCATCACCCAGGTTAGCCCTCTGAGGCACTAGGCAACTCCTGGCTGCCTCTGCGTGAGCCCTGGCTGGCTCTGCGTGAACCGTTGGCTACTTCTGCATCCCTCTCTCCAGCTACTACATTGTTTCTCCCAGTGCTATCTCTGCCTCTTTGCTTCTGTATTCACTGCCCCTCCGCTGCAACTCTGATCACTCTCTCAACTTTCTCAGCAAACCCAACCCCAAAAAGTCGAAACCTTGATCTCTTGGTGTGTCTCCAAGTGACCCTCAAACCTCCTCTTATACTTTTCTCGTTGTCAAGTCAACAACCGAGATTAAGTCCCTAATCAACAACTAAGATTAGATCTGGCTTGATCCATGTCTTTTGGACCATTCTAACACAGTTTTATATTAATTCACATTAATATTTTATTTTCCTTAAGTTTAGACTTAGGGACTCCATTAAAAATATTAATTATTTTAATATCTCCCAAATTGTTTAGAAGCTTCCCAAACCCTTTCTAAGTGTTGGAGATCTCATGTGCCTTAGCCTCTACACAAATTTTCGTGGCTAGAGCACATCCGATGCTACCCCAAATCAACAGTCCATTGGGCAGCGGCGCGCCCAGGGTTAGATTGATGGAGTGCTTGACCTGACAATGCAAAGGTACCCCTGTGGGTGAGGCGAAAATGTCCCTGTACTCCTCCACGACCTTGTCCATCTGTTGTTGATGTGCAGAGGAGCCCTTCCTGGAAGCCATGGCCACAACCTTCTTCTTGCCTTGGGGGCGAATCATAAGGAAAACGAATTTCTTGTTCTGGGAAGTGATTTTACTGCATTGCTTTGCAATGATCAAAGAGATGGCGGTAGGCAGGGCTACCTCCGGTATCCTGTAAAACTTATTAGCCAAAGTAATAATCACAGAGCGAGGTCTAGACTCATATACAGTATGTCGCTTCCACAAGTATGGTTATCCTAACAATACATCAGAAACTTCAAGAGGAGCAACGTCACACAATACCTCATCCGTGAAGGGCTTGATGTTATAGGGAAGGCGGCACTGCTCGCTGACGCGAAGATTTCATCTTTGGTGAAGCCACTTAATGGTGTACGGCTGTGGATGTGTTCTAGTCTTTAGGCCCAGTCGTTTCATGACTTCTACTAAGATGAGGTTCTTTTGTCTCTCGTTGTCGACAATGAACTGCAGCGGAGAACCCTTCACCCACATCTGTGAGTGGAAGAGGTGTTCCCCCTCCTCTGGATCTTTAGGCTCAATTTTCTAGATCTTTGTGGTGGCCACAGTGGCACTGGGCTCCGCATCAATGATTTTATTCCTTTTGTTAGTCCCCTTATCTGGATCTGATTCAGAGTCGGAACCTGCATCTAATTCGGAAGCCTTCAGCTCGGCCACTAGTCACTGCTTGGCCCTGCACTCACTTGTATTGTGAGTAGAGCTCTTATGGAACTCACACCATTTTCCTGTGTCCTTCTTTGTCTTTGTGGTGTTGTTCTTTGCTTGCGGTTTCGGCAGGTTGTCCTGGGTAGCCCTGCCTTGGCTTGGTTCCTTGTTTTGTGGTTTGGGGGCGCCTTTTCCTTACTTTGGATTCGCAGCTCCAAAGTCCCGCTTCTTCTGTTTAAACTTCTACTCAATCTTTTCAGTGTACCGATACGCTGTTACGAGCGAGGAAATGTTCAGGAACTTCATCTCGTCCTGGATGTACTTGTGTAGAAAGCTACGGTGCTTAAGCACCAAATGCCGCTCAATATCCTTGATAACCAACTTTGTGCGAAGGGTATGGAAAGTATTTGTGAACTCCGGCACATCTTGGTCCCTTCCCTATCGTAGCGTGGTCCACTTTATGTGTTTATCTTCATAGCTCTCGACAGGGTAATACTGTTCCCTGATGGTGTCTCGGAAAGAATTCCAAGTGGGTGCAGCTGAAAACAGCGAGGGTTCGCTCTCGTCCTTTTGTTCACAATAGGTTTCCCACCAATCCTTGACATGTGGGTGGCTTTGAGAAGTGCAAACGCAATCTTTTCCCGATTGGAAAAGTCATGAGCTGAAAAATATCCTTCATCGCATCTATCAGGCCTGCAACGTCTGCATCTATCAGGCCTTCGAATATGGGAATATCAAAGTTAACTTGTACCTTAAAAGGAATAGCGCCTCCAGAGTGCCTGCTGGATGAAGATGCATCACTTGTGGGTAGCCGTCGAAGGATCTTGGCAAAGTTATCCATCATCGCATCCCTTTGTCACTCGAGAGCTTCTTCGAGCAACATTTGAAAGGATCTCTTGCCTCCTCGTCTTTCTTTTCTTCTGCCATGGGAGGTCGTCGAGTTTTGCGAGGCTAATCCTGCAATGGTTCAACCATATCGAGCCCTAATTCCTTATACCCTTACCTCGTTAGGGACATGCAAAGAAAAATAGAGAAAGAGCAAACTGTTCTGATACCATTGTTCCGAACTTAAACAGGAACGCAAAAACTTACAAATATAATCATAAACACGGAGATGCAGCAGAAAAACACTTCATTTCATTATTGGAAAAATATTGAACTATGCTTACAAACATAATGGAAATAAGATAACTCAGGTGATGTTAGCTTATCTTTGAGGGGAGATGTGGCAGCTACATGCCTCTGAATTGTGTTACAATGAAGCTTAAAGGACTATTTATTATTGAGAAACAATGGAAAACCCTAAACATCCAAAAACCTAACCCTAGGAGCTGAAGCGCGAAAATTGTGAGCCCCATTTGGGTAAATTGCTACATCAACTTCTCGAGGTCGTAACTTTGGCATACAAGCTCCATTTCGCTATCATAATACCCCACTTCGAAGATCTCAAAGAGAAGGCTGAAAGCAAATGGCCAAGCTTATGTCGGACATTTTCAGTCTCTGCATTTTTGCTGAAAATGCCATTTAGGGCCTCAAAACGGCTCTGGATGTTCAGGGCCCGAAGAACTTCCAAAAATAGTAAACTGTGCTACAATTAAGGAAACCGAAAAACCGAAAGAGACAATGTTGGGGATCCAAGTGGAATAGGTAGGTGGCCACCAATATCCACCTGGATCATTCCTCCACCCTTAGGAAGCAATGGTCCCCATTACATTGAGTGCCTCCATGAAATGGGGAAACTTCTGCTGAACTTGGTCTCTGGTGAGCCACTTGCCTTGGTGAAGGAGTTGGCCAGCTTTGACAACACGATATATTTGGATCTTCTATTGACGAGTGCTCTTGATCTGTGTGTCCATGATCCGATCAGTGGTGGCCTGTTCCATGCAGTCTGGGTTTAGCTCTGTTGGTGTGAGCTGTTTTGCAATGTCAGGTGTGTCCAACAATGGTGGGCAGTATGGCCAAAGGCAATCTACATTGAACACTGGGTGCAAACCAAGGAAGGGTGGGATGCTGAGCTCAAAGGCATTGTCACCGACGACCTTGGTGATGGTGTATGGCCCATATCGGAGCGGAAGAAGCTTGCGATGGGGCCCAGCAAGGCGCTCTTTCTACAAATGAAGCCAAACTTTGTCACCCACTTGGAACTTGTGTGACACTCGATGTTGATCATGGTGTTTCTTGTACTTAGCATTAGATCTGTCCAACATATCATGGACCTGTTGGCAGATGTGTTGAATGAACTCAATGAAGTTGTTAGCCCTTTTAGCTTCTGACTGCATGTGAGCCAAATCTACGTGAGTGGCTGTAAATGGTATGGCCACATCAATGGGGCATAATGGCTGAAAGCCCAGCCCTACCTGAAAGGGGTTGTGGCCTGTTGAACTATGGAGAGCTCTATTATAGTTGTGTTGGACATAGGAGATACTTTCATCCCATGTGCGTGGATGCTTCGAGTTGTACATGCGCAAAATGTGTACGATCATTTTGTTAACAACCTCTGTTTGGCCATCAATTTGGGGATGGGAAGTCGTGGACTTAGTGAGTTTTGTATCCAACATCGACCAAAGACTTGACCAAAATGCACTCAGGAATCTGCTGTCCCGATCTGAGATAATGGACTGTGGGATCCCTTAGTGGTGGCCTCTGCTGAGATACTCTTCTTGCAGGCCACCATGATGGCCATCTTAGAGAATCTGTCGACGACCACGAAAACTCAATTGTTACTGTGCTCAGTAGAAGGAAGTCCCGACATATAATCCAAGAAGATAGATTCCCATGTCCGGCTAGGAGTAAGTAGAGGAGTATATAGGCCTTGCTTCTTGATGGTTGGTTTGGCAATGGCACAAACGGTGCAGGATCTAATGTACTTCCCAACGTCCTAATGAAGTTTCAGCCAATAAAAATACTTATACAATATTGCCATTGTTTTCTCTACTTCGAAATGTCCAACGAATCAACTGTAGTGTGCCTCCCAAATCATCTTGGCACGCTTACTTGAAGGAACACGTGTCCCAAATGGCATAACAGTGTATCCTAAAGGTGAAAATTTGGAACTTTCTTCCCTTCCAAGAGTGTCTGGTATATGCTACCAAATTCTAGATCGCTCTTGTAAACATGCGGCCACCCTGATGTCTTGTGTCCACAGGAGTCGAGCACAGTGATCAGCGCCATGACCGATGGTCTGCTGAGGCAATCAACGACATTATTGGTGCTTCCCTTCTTATACTTAATGTTCAAATGGAATTGTTGCAGATAGGTGGACCATTTATGATGGCGATCGTTCTGCAACTTCTCTTGTGTCTATATGAACTGTAGATGCCGGTGGTCTATTGATCAATGTTTTAAAACTCCGACTCCGACTCCGACTCCGACTCCGAAACGGTAATGACTCGGCCGGCTCGTTTTCAATGATTCGGTCGTTGTAAAAAATACATTAAATATTTAGTTTTTTTATAAAAAAACATAATTTTGAAGATTTTAAACATAATTTTAAAGATTTTCATTCATGTTTCCAAATACACAGCATTATAATATAGATGGAAGACAACATATGATCAAAGTAGGCTCATGAACCAATCCATTATATCAAAATGGTACCCAATGGCAATACATAGTCAACTGTCATACATGATCAAAGACTCAAAACAAAAAACACATAACCAAGGAGGCTAGAAATGGCCTCTACA